>JAFIDM010026495.1:0-13606 GCA_023159025.1 Thereuonema tuberculata
TGGAACTTTTTCTTTAAAGCATAACTTCATTATCGACTTCATTTAACTAAGACTTTTTTTAATTATCTTGTGTTGTAGAAAGAAAGCCTGTTTCAACTTCAAGAAAGTAAAATAATAAAACTAAAGAATTAAGGTCAATTCAATTTGCACCTAGCCAACTCTGAGGAAGTGGCTACATTTGGTCCACGATACAAAATTTACTCTGTGTATTTAAATATTTGGAGAATTTTTTACTAAATTTTATCTGGATTGATAATGATGATAAAGTTTGTTTCTTAAAAATACATCCATAAAATAAATCTATATGTTATAAATACACACAATTACTAAAATCATCAGTGATAAATAAATGGTGCAACTTATTCATTAAAAGAGGAACTTTATTATGAACTTCATTTAAATAACATCTTTTTAATTATAAATGTACATAGGGTATTTCTTCTTCATCTCTCTCCTTCTAGATATATTGTTAATCATCATCATCTTCTTATATCATAAAATAAATGTAAATTTAAAAATAAATTTAAAATACATTTATTAGACAGGAATTTTCGAAGAGACTATTTCCTTCTCTTCTTCTTCAGCTACAATCATTTTGAACAAATATGGGAATTGATAATCATGATATTATAACATTTCATTGTAGTATATATTTAACACTTCATCTCATCTATTCTTACATCGAGATTGTTTAATTATTAAAAGATATGGGAAGTGAAAATTATGATATTATAACATTTCATTGTAGTAATTATCATTTTAACACTTCATCTCATCTATTCTTACGTTAATAATACAATGAGAGTGTCTAATTTAATCTCTCGCCAAGTTTGCAATAACATTACTAACCTCAACACCACTGCTTCTATTTATATTTCTCTCTTTGGTATTTCGTATGTATAAACTTTCAATTGTTTTTCTCATTTTACAATCTTTCTCATTATATAAAATTTTAATTTCTTTATTAATACAATAGGTTTACCTGGAACAATGGTCTGCCATTTCTGATTATCTTTTTAATTACCTTGCTTTGTAGAAAGAAAGCCTGTTTCAACTCAAAGAAAGTAAAATAACAAAACTATAATAAAAAATTGTCTTACGAATTTTTTTTATCATTTAAGGTTTTTATCAAATTTTTTTTGAGTGAAAATATCGAGTAATACCTTGTAAACACACAAAATAGTGACTGTTTTTTAATTTTAATTTAATTAGTTAAAGAATATTTTGAAAATTAAAACAAGAAAATATAAATCCTAGATTCTGCACAAGTTCATGTTTAAGTTTTCAGAATTTTAGGTGCATTAGAAAAAGAAATATATAAAAGAAGTAAAAGGTTTACAGTTGCCATCATTTGCTTGAGTCACGAATTTAAACGCTATATTAATTTAAATTCCTAGACCCACAACTGGTGGAACGGGAAAGGATATGTATGTATGTATTAGTCCATATCTAAACTTTCTGAGTCAACAAATATTTCAACCAAACCAAAGGGAAAGTACAACTGAACTTTAAATAAACTTTTTTATGTACAACAGTGAATATTTTATTTTTATTTTTATTTAAAAAAACATTGATTTTGTAAAAAAAAAAAATCTTTCTCATAATAAATGAATCTGCTTGAAATTTCACCTCTTCCAAGATAAACTCAAGAATTTTCCTAAAAAAAAAAAAAAAAAAAATTATCCGTCTTCAGGATAGCGGATGATTCTCTTTTTTTAACTTTCGACTCGAAAATCTCATTATCCGATAAATTTTTACAGATGGATTGACTTAAATATAATTAGAATTCTTTTATAAGACATCCACAGAAATCCACTCTTATTTTATAATGCTTCTGTATGTGAGTTTTTGTTAACTTTCTTGCTGTGATTTCTCGATTTCAACTCACTTTGAAAAGATTACAAATGCAAAACATTGATTATCTCTCGTCCAGAAATTTGCATACCATGTTTTAAGAAGATCCATCCTGAGATTCAGAAGTATTAAGGTATATAAACTGACTGATTTGATGACTTCACTTTCCAAAGACTGTCACTAATATTTCACCCTTAGTTTTCTGTAAATAACAAGTTTTAAAAAGAAAATGTATTTGAATAATTTCTCCATTGCACGTTCATAATTAGGAATTCGTAAATAAGTAACTCCAAATTCAAACATGTTCTGTATGGTCGGGCATTGTCATGAAGTTAAGATCATCTTTCAATAAACCAGGAATTACTCTCTGCCCAAAGAAATAGACAGTATTTTTATTTACCATTGATTGACGAACATACAAACAAAACAACATGCAATCAAAGAAACCCATGGGTAACAGCTGTAAAACAAGTTCCAACTCGAATATTTTGTTGACGGCCTTACTCAGAACGTATTCAGAATATTATCCCGTTCTTTATGAAACGAAATATTGAAAGTTCAAATTTTTATATTTGATTTAGAAAACTTAATCTGCCATTGAAATTATTTTTCTACATAAAGAAAATGAGTTTCTAGAGGTCAAATGTCACTGATTACATCTTTGAATAAAAATACAATTATTTAAATTATTTAAAATGTTTGAGGATTTTTGAGTGCATCATTAGAAAATGGTAATTAGTACAAAGATTATTAATAGTAATTAAAATAGTAGGAATTCAAGGACCCGAGAGTAAATTTATCATCGGAAAAACAGATTTAAATTATATTCAAATTAAAACTTCTTAAAGAGATAATAACAATAACAGAATTAACACTGAGATATATTTGAGAAGACAACTTAAAAGTTATCAGATATATATATTTTTCATGCTTGAATAAATAACAGATTGCTTACAAAGGACTCGTCTAAGTTATTCTAGAAATTATAAATCGTATTTTATTAATCGCTGAAAATAAACTGTTAGAACAAATCTAAGCTTGGAAATTATTTTTAGAGAAATAAATGTGAATCATCTTTGGGAAGATAGGTTCAATAAAATAACTGACATTTTAAGACATCGAATAACGTTCGAATAGGATTCACGTATTAAAAAAACAGCATTCTTCTTGATTTAGATTTATTGTTGGGAAGGCAAATTGCCAGATTGTTTATATGTAGCAGGAACCGGAAGCCAGCACGACTTCCGATGTTGTGTAAAAAAAAAAAAAAAAAAAAAAAGCAAGATGTGAATGAACAAGATGTAAGTAGAATTAAGGCTTAAATATATTTATACAAATGAAATACTCTGCTGACTTGTTATTCTTTAAACACATAAAACCAACATTTATTAATATCTTCTGATAAAAAATATATAATTTTAAACCACCCTTGTCTCATCATCTGTCACTTTGTACGTCTGTGATCGAAAATTACGAAACTGAAACTAGATTGATAGTTCAAGACACAGGATGGACATGGATGCTTTCTCTTGTATTCTATGTTCGGCTGAAGGCTAAAACAGGTCTCTTCAGTCGATTCTAGTCTTCCTGTGATTGCTACTCTCCTTTTTAAATACATATAACTCTGTGTCAGGCGAAGGAAAATTGTTTCATTATTCTCTGTGACTTTCCATTAACTAAGATGATGAATAGAATAATGAATTTGAGATAATTCAAAACATTATAACATTAGAAATTAAACCATTTCTCATTTTTTGGCCTCTGATATTTTCCATATATTTTATTTTTAATTTTCTGTATCGTTTTAGCTTAATTTAAGGAGTTAAAATTACTTCTGAATCGATACTTATTTTTATCTTCTGAAGTAAAAATGTTAATTTTTTTTGTAATGACAAAATAAACAAATAGTTTTCAACCGTTTTGTTCTCCATAAATTTCTGAGGGAAATTTATGTTTATTGTATTTAATAGAAAGTAAAAATTAAATTTGAAAGTCATTGTATTTCTGAACTGTCATCATGTGTCCATTGTAATGCTTATGAAGCGGTAGGTTATCCCATGCTACAACTAGATGAAAATTTTTTAATTCATTCTTACCATATGGAAAGAAAATATTAGCAGAAATTAACGAAAGAGCAAGAGTTCACTTGTCTTAATCTGTTTTTGTTTTGGGATTACGTCTCGCAAAGTAACTTCTATTCCGTTTGTTTTATCACCAAAAACAAAATGGTGTAGAAACTAGTAAGAGATTCAGTAAATTCATAAATTTTATCAACAAATAATTTAATTTTTTTTTAAATTGTGAGAATAAATATTTTTTTATAAATTAACTATCACACTAATACTAAATATTTTAAATACAAGTCATTATTTTCCATTTTTTTTTATTATTTCAGATTTTCGTCAAGTTTTTTGAATTGAAAAAATTCCCCCCCCCCCAAAAAAAAAAAATTGACTGTTATGGAATTTTAATTTAATTATTTCTAGAATATTTTGAAAATTGAAAACAAGAAAATATAAATTCCATATGCTTCACATGTTCATATTTAAATTTTCAGTATTTTTAGTGCATTGGAAAAAGAAATATATAAACGAAATTAAATGTTTGCTTGAGTCAGGACCTTAAGACATCAGTGGTTCTTTAGATAATTCCTCTTCGTGACAATGAGCTTTTCAATGCAAACATCTTTTTCTGGAAATATTCCCTTTTGACCAAACTGGAAATTTAATCAAACTCTTTAAATACCGTGTTTCTAAAACCTTTCACATCTTAAAACAGGGTAAGTTCTATTGATATTTCAGTTTCGAATATAAAAAGAGAAATTTTTAATGCGAATTAAGAATTTAATAGGTAAAAAAAATAATAAAATACATAATAAAAAGGGATGAAAACTATAAATATATCTAACGATTTCGCTTGTATCTGCGCAGCTTCTTCCAGGATAAGCACTCAGCCGGAAAAGTTCTATCTTTATAAGTAGTTCGTTAGGTTCATCTTCTTTTATTATGTGCATTATTATTTTATTCTTTTTAACAGAGATTTCAAATTCAAATTTGATAAAATTTGCTTTATATTGTTTGTTTTTATTGTATCTCTAAAAAGATTAATGTGAAATCATTCATTCAGAGGAAATTGACTAGCAATTCACTTTTTAGTCTCTGTTACTGCTTTAGTTTAAAACTTAACTTCTATATGAATTCCTAAAGTTTTTTTTTTTTTTTTAAAGAAATATTTTTGCTTTTTTAACTATCTTAAAGGTGATCCGGTAATTCAGTTGTTTAAGGGCTGTACTGGGGCCCCCGAGAAGCCAGGATTGAATTACAGGTTATCTTTTTTCTGGTATCACATTTCTTATTTTGCTCATGTATTTACAACTGAAGAAGTTTTCGGGATACATCAATTGTATCAGCTGTTTTCTACAGATATTGAGAAGTGAATGAAGAGTTTTACTTCCTAGAAACACACTAATACAGTAGACTCCCGATTATCCGCGGAGTTGGATGGCGCGGCTCGCGGATAAGCGAATTCCGCGGATAATTGGAAATAGTACGAAAAAGGACGAAAATCAACATAAAAATGCTTTAAACATGTTTTATTTACATTAAAGTGGCAGTACATACATTATAAACAATTACTTTAATTTCTTACTTTTTAACAAAAAAAATCGGTTAATTGTCTTTGTTTTGTCGTGTCGAAACAGGAAAACCCCCTACTTGGATGTCGCTAAATCTGCCTCTTTTATTGTTTACCTATTCTAGTTTTAAATTTTTTTTGTTAATTCCGTAATTTATTGTACAGTAAAGAAAATGGAAACTGGGGAGGTACGCGGATAATCCGCCCGCGGATAATCGGGAGTTTACTGTATTAAGTTTTTATCACAGATATTAAGTAAATTTCAAAATTTATTTAGAGATTAAATTCTTATTATAACTCTGATATTATTAAGTGAGAGATTATTGTTAACAACAACAATAGACCATGCAGGTCCTGGAGTGAGCGAGAGGTCTAGACTCCAGCTATCCTCGACCAAGGGGATTAGTTGACATCGTATGGTCTGCTCGACGCCCGCTCACCTTCCTGGGAGGTCCAAATCTCTGAGTAGTAGGCAACGCGATACTTTCTATTTGAGCAAGACGTCACTTGGTTGCAACTTGGAAATTCTCTTCTATTCAAATAAGGAATAGAGTGCTTAATTTTTTTTAAAAAAAGTCTACAAAATTGTTTTGAAAATTAGCGAAATAATAATTGAAATATTAAATTTATTAGGGATTTGACACTAAAATAATAAGTAATTAAATAAATAAATAAATAAATAAAATCGGGAAAAAAGAAACTTTTCAAAGATAATACTGAGACAACAAAAATTATAAATTATATTTTATTTTCATCGAATATTACAAAATAAAATTATTTTTTAACTATATTGACTTCGTTTTTAATAAAGGCCATTGAAAATTAAAGAAATGTAATGCTGCCACAGAAATTGAAAAAAAAAGCAAAACTTAACATCAGTAATAATTTATAAATCAAGAAGAAATCACAACTGTACAGCAAATATGTCTTCGCACACTAAGCCAACATCAACGAGAATCCTGAACATCTGTTTCATCCTCAGTAGAATCATCAGCCGCTGTTATCCTTGATGTTTGGCTAAGACTGCGCGAAAGCTATGGAAAAAGTTCATGAAATTCTTGAGGTTGTTGTTATTGGTTTTTTATTTTTTTATTTTGTAGAAATAAGTGATGTTTTACTTGTGTTGTAATAAATTATTGATTTCAATGGTGAAGCGAACTTCCAAAAACAAACATTAAGATTATGTTAAAAATAAAATTGTTTGTTGTAAATATGTTTAACATAATTGCGAAGTTCCTTTCACCATTTACAAACATTGTTCTTTTGTAATGTTTACTAATTTGTTAAATAGTAAAAATGATATTCTGTCTATGAACTTTTAAAGCTTTTATTTTATGAATTCTTCTTCGATATTTTATACACACTTTAATTTATGTCAATCTTAAAAAACAAAATGAATAAATAAAAAGTGTAGAGCTCTGGGTTGTTTTAATCAGTTTCATTTTAGTTGATTTTTGAACGAGGAATCCCTGCATTTTCACTGAAAGAGAGTTTAAGCAAATTTACATTCTTCAAAAGATTACCGTAGTTCAGAAAGAATTTCCTTACCGTAGTGGAAACTTTTTCTTAATTTGATAAGAAAATTTTGTCAATGAAATCTATCTCTTTTAAATACATGAAGAAAGTATTTACAACTACATTTGTTAAGGACAGTAAATTTGTGTTACGATTATAGATAAAAAGATAATTAAAATTCATTTAATCCAAATATTTTTTCCAGTTGTTTTCTAAATTACCGTCAGTGATTGACATAAATAATATTTCATGCGGGAAAAAATTTAAATATTTCAAAACTTTTACTTTGAGTTAGAAATAGTTATTGGGTGTTAAAGTAAAAATCCGAGTGCTCTGCAATCCAACTATCAACCAGGTGACGTCACTATGCTAGCCAATAGAACCGCTTTCGCGGCGGAGCCAACCTTCTATCTTAAATAATCTTGAGTATTGCTAATTTTTCTTCAAAATTTTTTAATTCATTCTTAATTCTTAAAGGAAAACACAATATTAGCAAAAAAAAAAAAATAACAAAAAAAATAATGAAAGATTCAGAGATCACTGTGTGGCCTGTTGTTTGTTTTGGGATTACATCTCGCAAAATAGCTTCTATTCCATCTGTTTTATCACCGGAAACAAAATGGTGAAGAAAGTAGCGGAGAATCAGAAAATTCATCAATTTGAGAGACAGAATTTATGAATAAATCAATTCACCGCTTTCCGTTATAATTTGTTACTCAAACACTTATCTTTAATCAGGGACACTAGCATTGGTTGGCAGATATCATTTATTCAATCCGTTTTATTTCGCAGGGTCAAATGCAATTTCAAGCGATGCTCGGATTGAATTCATTTAGTATATCTAAACTCTGCGCAACATATTAACTCTGAGTGGCTACACTGGGTCCATCTTCATTCTCAGTATTTAAATATTTGGAGAATTCTTTAGTAAACTATCTGGATTGATAATTGTGAAAAAGTCAGTTCCATAAAAATATATCCATGAATTAAACCTATATATTATAAACATACATAATGACTGAAATCATCACTAATAAATAAGTTGTGGACCTTTTACTGTAAAAGCAGTTTTATTATCATCCTCATTTAAATCAAATTTTTTTTAATTATCTTGCTTTGTAGAAAAAAAGCCTTTTTCATCTCGAAGAAAGTAAAATAACAAAATGAAATCATGAAAGTTTTTGTAATTACGTAACAATTGTTCTAGTAATTGTTGTAAATACGAACAGACGACAAAACGAATAGGTGTAGTATTGTATTAAAGAACTTAGTGGGTTTCGTTTTCTTTTTAAGTGTTTATAACAAACACTCACATCAAGAGAACATAATTCCATCTTTCGACTGAAAGTATCTCAAGAAATGAAAGCTACTATCCAATTTTTTTTATTTGAATTTATATTTGAATTACATTAGAGTCCCTTTAGGAGCTCAAGACTCCTACCAACATGTGCTAAAGTTATGTTTGTTAGATATATTTACATGTACATGGATGAAACAAACACAAACAAACAAAACAAAAAGATTATATTTGAAAAATAATTATCATAATCTGCTTTCGCAGATATAAGAAAGTATAGATAAGCAGAAGTATGAATGAAATAGTCTTCACGCTTCACAAATACATCAAGAAATGCAATGCCATTATTGGTTTCCTTTACAATTTTGAATTTGATATTATCATGATTATTGGCAATAATCTCAAAAATACTAAACTACATACAATAATCTGTGTATTTTTTTAATAACCGTATTTTTAATTTACAGTAATGCTCAACTCTATTTTTACAAATTGTAATTAATTTTGTTTTTGCTTTACTATACCTTGTCTAAAGTTTTCCAGTTTCCATCCCATCATATATGCATTGCTACAAGGGAACCCAGCGAATGACACTTGCCGTCAACCCTAAGCGACAATGGTTCAACCTAAGGTCACATATCCCTTCCATTCCTACTTCAATTCCGTAATCGTTGAAAAGGGAATGTGGTCCACCCCGAAAGTACAGGTGTAATTTTTAATTTCTACAGAATTTTTTTCAGTTATCAATCTGTGATAGTCTTAATTTCAACAGATATTATAATCTACAATAATGGATATTTAAAGTTTATATTATTTTCACGTCTTCAAAAACCAAAGAAATAGAAAGAAACTTGAAACATTTTAAAGAAAATAAACAACAACTTCTTTCAGAAGCTGATCCATTTCAGTTATAAAATTTGTAGATGTTGTAATTCTTAAAGGTTTCTTTTTGTTACCTTGACTTAAAGTCATGTTTTGAGGTGTTTTCTAGATTTTATCGATTGATTAATAACGAAAACACAAGATTCTAGTGACATTCGTATCTTTGTATGTATTATTGAAGACTCAGGTTGTCATTGTTTTGATGAATGGTATTCGACATCAATGGCATCACAAGCTAAAAGACCCTCAGTATAAAAACCTTTGTTTGTGAGAAGTAATTGCTGTAGGAATCGTATTTCCCATTTGGTCACTGGTCATCGTTAGACAAAGACTAGCAATGAATTCTATTAGCTATGAAATCTCTCAAGGCTTATAATAACATCTGTCAGATACAACGCTATGAATAATTACTATTTCATTATTTAATAATGAATTTTGGAATGTCGATTATCAATGCTCTATTTTCAATTAAGTTGGTGTTGAATTGACTTTATACATCATTTTAAAGTGCGTTTTTTGCTCTGTGGAAATGTGATATTAATTTTATTTCCAAATATGTTTTATATGTTTTGCAGGGTGTTGAATACAACATGCTTGAATACAAGCATATTCGAACACTTTTCCTGTTCCAGTCCAAACTAGGTCGGAAAGCTGCCGAATTAGCTCGCGATATTAACGAGGCGTTTGGTCCTGGGACCACTAACGTACGTACTGCAGAATGGTGATTTAAAAAATTTCGAAGCGGAGACGCGAGTCTTGAAGATGAACCACGTAGTGGTCATCCATCAGATGTTGACAACGATGTCCTGAGGGCCGTAGTTGAAGCCAATCCTCGTATAACCGTTCGGGAGCATGTTTCTGAATTGGGCGTAACGCATACAAGCATCTGTAACCATCTACAGCAAATTGGAAAAAATAAAAGGTTGATCAATGGGTGCCGCACGAATTGAACAAACGTAAAAAAAAAATCGTCGTTTTGAAGTGTCGTCTGCCCTTCTCTTGCGCAATAAAATGAACCATTTCTCGGACGAATTGTAGCGTGCGATGAAAAATGAATTCTTTATGACAATCGGCGTCGATCGGCTCAGTGGCGAGACCACGACGAAGCTACACAACACTTACCAAAGCCAAAAGTTCACCAAAAGAAGGTTACGGTGACAGTTTGGTGGTCTGCGGCCGGTTTGATTCATCACAGCTTCCTGAATCCTGGTGAAACCATTAGAGCTAAAACGTACTGACACCAAATCGACGATATGCATGAAAAACTTCAACATTTGTGTCCAGCACTGGTCAACAACAATGGTCCTATCCTTCTACCCGGCCACACGTCGCCCAAGTGACCCTTCAAAAGTTGAACGAATTGGGTTACGAAACTATTCTTCATCCACCATACTTGCCAGATCTCACGCCCATCGATTACCACTTTTTCAAACATCTCGACCACTTCATGCGTGAGAAATGCTTCAAACCCCAGAGATGCAGAAACAGCATTCAACGAGTTTGTCACCTCCAGGATCCCAGAATTTTATTCAACCGGAATAACAAACCTTATTTCTCGTTGGCAAAAGTGCATTGATTACAATGGTCTTTATTTTGATTAATAAAATTTTGTTTGAGCTGAGATATGTGCATTTGAATTTGATAGTTTAAAACAGCAAGAACTTTCTTTCCAATTTAACATTTTAGTACTGGAGCTGAGAAATTACAAATTTGGTCTGCTCCAAAACCCTGGTTGGAGCGCAGACATCATTTATTCAAGCATTTTTAATTCAAAGGGTCAATTGTAATTTGAAGCGATGCTGGCATTGAATTCATTTAGTAGATCTAAACCCATTTTGCACCTGGACAACTCTGAGGAAGAGGTTACATTGGGTCCAGTTTCTATATTCATTCTTAGTATTTAAATATTTGCAGAATTTCTTTACTACACTGTATCTGGATTGATAACTGCGATAAAGTTTGTTCCTTAAAAATGCATCCATGAAATAAACCTACATGTTATAAACATATACAATTACTTAAATCATCATCAATAATAAATAAATGATAGGACTTTTTCTTTAAAAAAAGACTTTTTTAATTATTTTGCTTTGTAGATAGGAAGCCTGTTTCAACTCGAAGAAAGTTAATAACAAAACTACTAATGATACTAATGATCAAGTCATAGATATCTTTTGTGATTTTTACATTAGTTTATGCTACAGTTTTTGAGAATTGAAATTAAGAAAAAATTACTTCTGTAAGGGTAATTCATCTGCATGATTACTAACTTCATTACTGATGGATGGAGAATGTTTAAAAGATAGAGAATAACCTTAACTCCAAAATTATCAAAAAAAAAATAATTTCCTATCATTATTGTATACATTTGCCAAATACCATTTTCTTTTTTTTTAATACTAAAACTATATTTTGTTTTTGAATAGAAAAAAAATAAACTATTAATCAAAAATATATTCTTTTATTATATTTTCGTTACAAAAATCATCGCATCATGCGAAGTTATTTTAAAAAAGTAATTTAATCGCACACAATTTCACAACAACACAATTTTTATGTTTTAAAAAATTAACTCTTTGTACTAAAAGTAAATATTTAAATACAAACATTATCTTACGAATTGAGATGAATATATCAGGGAATACTTTGTTAAATTGAATAAAATATCTACTTTATATCTACATTAAATAATGTATTTCAAATAATATTAAATAAAAACTTTTCAAATGCTTAAAATACGGATTTAATCCACTACTCCATTCAAATCGGTTGATTCTAGTCTTCCTATGATTGCACCTCTCCTTTCTAAATACAAATAACCCTGTGACAGCCAAAGGAAAACTGTTAGATTATTCTCTCTAATTCTCTGTTAAGTAAAATAAGATGTTTGATTAGAATAAGGAATTTGAGATAATTCAAAACATTATAATATTATAAAGTTCTTACCGTGTGTCAAAATAACGTTGATAAAGGTCCAGCCCGCACACAATGATTAAAAATTAAGACATTAAAATTTTTCAAAAGTTAAAAAGTTAAAAACAAGAGTCCCTAGCTTTCACCAACAGTGAGACGTGGCTTCATCAGGAGAGATTTTTTTAACTTTTTAAAAATTTTAATGTCTTAATTTTTAACCTTTGTGTGCGGGCTGGACCTTTATCAACATTATAATATTAGAAGTTCATTTTTCTACTGTAGAGCAATAATATATTCAAAAACTTCTTTATTGTTTTAAACAATATACGATTTAAATTTTTTAAATAATTTTATCTTGAAAATACTTCACTTTTACTAAATCATTACAAAATACTGAATCATTACAGAATTTTTCAGCGTAAAAAATAAGTTCTGACAAAGTAAATAGAAGAAGTCAATTAATGTTTTTTGTAATAAAAAAATCAGTTTCAATCTGTCAAACACCTACACACAAGTTCGAAGAGACACTACTATAGATTGTCGCAGATTATTCAAAGCCGTTGTAATTTAAAGGTCAAGAACAATTTCAAATGCGGCCTGCATTAAGTTTATTTAGTAAATCTAGACCCCATTTTGCACTATTTGAATAACTCTAATAAGTGGCCACAATGTTTATCATATTTGTTCTCAAAATAATTGATTGAGTAATTACATATAGCTGCACAATAGGCAACGCGATATTTCCTATCTGAGCATGAGGAAATTTTCTTTTATTCAAATAACTAGCTGTACCCGGCATGCGTTGCAATGCCACTCAAAGAAAGAAAGGGCTCGTGAGAAGGGGCCGTAAATATAAGGTCCCAGTGTCGATCGGGGGTTGGACAATTAGAAAATCACAACTAAAGATGGTGTTTATATGTCAGCTGAGGTATGGAACGAGGTAAAAAGTTCTACTATTAAGTCGTGGAGGAAGTTATTAAACATCACGGAAAATCAAGAAACTTTGCCCATAGAACATGAATCGACCTCATCCTTGCACAGCTAGCTCAAAGATTGGCAGATGAAGCAATCACTGAAAACGATGCAGCCGAGTGGATCAACGCTGACGAACAATTGGAAGTGACTCATGAGATGATAGTAGAGGCAGTGAATGTAGAAATGAACTAGTCGAAGCCCGCTCATCTTTAAGTACTCTTAAATTTATGTCTGTAACTTCTTGTTTATTTCCGTTTCTCCATTGTTTTATCAACTTAACATTATATTTAATGTCTCTGTTCTCCTTTGCCTATGGAATGAAACGATTCGAAGGAATAAGATTGATACCTGATAACTGATAAAAGAAATACAACTAACTGACGTCACTAAGATGACAAGGACTGCAAAATCAATAGAACTCCTTTTAAATAGCCATTATAAAGAAAAATTATTCGAAAGTTTAATTTATAAAATGTTAGATTTCATGAACTTTTCAATCTCACTTAAAATATGAGAAAGTTTATTTTGAACTCTACA
>JAFIDM010026496.1:0-13602 GCA_023159025.1 Thereuonema tuberculata
TTTCTAATTTTTTTGCAATTCTGTTATTTTCAATTAAAAGACAAATTAACTTTGAATGACGAACAACATAAATATTGGAAAATAAAAATACAGACTGAAATATAGAACTGTTAATTATCAAGAGTTGGAAATTTTCCAATTTATAAGTAATTCTAAATCTTAACTTCATACTGCAAATTGGGATCATTATTGAGTTTTGAAGATGGTTTATAAAGACAATTACTCCAAAAGAGTTTGTATAGATATTTCTTAAACATTTTTAATAAGAGTTAAAGAAAATGTGATTAATGACAGAAGTTATTTCGTCGCAATCCTGGCCATTAATTTTCAAATTCCATCAAAATGATGAATGACTTCACCTAATTTGATGAGAGGATCAGAAAAGCATTTCTCAAACTAATGAAGAAACTAAGGAAAAAAAAACCCCAGCTTTTAACTTTATTACTTTAGCAGTTGATATTAAACAACTGCACTGATTTGAATTCATCAGTTTCACTGGATTGATTGTAAGAAGAAAAAAAAAATTATCAGAAAAAAGTTGGTTTTGTTTAATTGGTGATTTAAGTAGATTTATTTCCATTTGTCAACTCTGTTCTGCTTAAGATCTTAGTGAAGATGTTTGGGAAAATATAAGATTTCCACTGTTGTTATTGCAAAATCCTTGTGTATTTTTGAAGGGCTTCTTCTTTTAAACTCTGCTTTTCATTTATTAAAGATGAATTAATATTGACTTCAAATTCTTAATCTGTTTGATACATTATACAACGTTTTGTCATTTAGACTTGCAATGACAATCAGTTTTTATGTCCTAACTCATCAATTACGTCGCTTTCATTGAGGATCTTAATTCAAAAAGCACAGATCACAAATTTGCAAATACTGAAAATATTTCTTCTAAAATTTTACTTTCAAAAGATTTGACAACTTTCTATTTTATTTTGTAAATATGGTTTCAGTGTTTAAACAAAGCCAATGATTTCCATAAAAGTTTTCTTTATTTTCTGTCTATAAATTTCAAACCACAGTTAAGATACATCGGGAAAAATCCACTAAACAAATGAAAAATAAAAATATAAAAGAAAAATATTTCATAATAAATGGACAACAACATCATTTACACCTAAGAGAGAATGGAGTGAAAACAGGGACGAGGAAGAAGGAGATTTGGCAAAAGAAAGGTAAGGGAAAAAAAAGGAACTCACTGCGCATAAGATCCCAAAGCGGTCATTTAATAAAAGATCCCTTCATCATCATTTGGCTTCAGCAGCCACCGGAAAAACATTTACATCGTAATTTAAGACAACTAGGACATAAATTTCGTTTGCAAAATTAAACGACCCTTAAGTTGTAGGAACCGCCAAGTTTTTTACTAAGCTGTAGTGAATGTAGCAATTTTGTTTATGAAAAATGCTACGTGAAGATGATATGTTTATTAATATAGTGTTTTAAATGCCTTTTTAAGTAAAACATAAATTTATCACTTAACTGTATTAGATTTTTTTCTTTTGAATATTCGATTTTTGTATTGTTTGATGGGATGGTTATTGATTAGGCTTTTGTTGTTCAAATCCATTTAGTTATTACATAAGAGGAGTGATTATTTGAGTCTATCATACGTTATGTAAGTAGGCTAAAAATAAATAATACCATTCAATCAGACCTACTGTGGACAGCGAATGAAGGAGAGTCCTATTAGAATCTTTACCAGGTAGATTGCACGGGGAACAAAAATTATATCAGCATTTATTAAGACTGGAATAAAATTTGTTGGACGTAATGAATTTTTTTTAACTTTAAATATTGAATTTTAGTGAAGAATAAAGCTACAGACAAAATTATGATAATATAATCTGAAATCAAGTAATGAATCAATTTTGTTTTTCTTTTTCCCATTAGAGAATCACGAATAGTCACAGTTCCAATATTATTGGCTCAACGTGATCATTTTGATAACAAGAATTCAAATGCTGTTACAGAGAAAATATTAATTGGTGACGATGTTTATCAGAAAAAAATGGTATTTTTTTTTTTAACTGTAAACAGCAAATCTTAAGAATCTACAGATAGTAAACATGGCCTACAGTGGTTTTGTCTCTTTCAGTTTTTAGGCACAACTTCAGTTTGAACTTTGAGATCTTTTGGAATGTTCCAAAAATAGAATTAGCAGGAAGAAGTTCATTTTATTATTTTATACTACCCGTAAACCGGGGTGACTTTGTGACAGAATTTGAGGTTTCCAAGCTGTTATATTAATCTTTTTCGTTACTCCCACTTTATAGACGGTGATTTGGGTTACCCCATCCTTCCTCTACAAAACTGTATATATATATAAATGTCGTTGCCTCAATCGTTTTTTAATAATAAGTGTAAAAAGTTGTCACAAACTCACCCCCCAGTTGGGGGTGACTTTGTGACAAGCTCTTTTTGAGTTAGAAATGCATGGGAGAAAGAAATATCACAAACTCAAACCACATACTGTGTATTTAAAACCATTTTTACTGTTTTAAATGAAAGGGTTAAAAGATTTAAACAGAGTAAATTATACATTTAGGTTGGGAAAAGCAAGCGTGAAATATGAACACTTTTTCCTATTTCTTAAGCAAATCAGTCTGAATTTTTATATCTTAAATTCGTCTAATTGAACAACTTTAAAAGGTCCTCTATTATTAATTATTTTGGGAGGATCAATACGAAACAAAACTTCTTTTTGATACAAAATTGAGCCGGATTTCAGTTCTTTGTATTTTCACGCTGAACTTCGTTATTGAGAAGAACTAACTTAGGTAGCTATTCTGTAGATTCCTTCCAATTGTTTCCACTCTTTTCTATTGCGCTGACAATTACACCTTCCAGTCAGTCTCTTCTGTATCACTTTTCCTCAGAAAAGCTCTCCTTCAAAGTTGGCAACTATGTGATCTCCTTGATCTTATTCTGTTTCCGTGGGCGGAGTGGGTGAAGCTCGGATAGGAATCTCATCATCTGAAAACTCTTCGTACAAGTCTAAACTTGAGTCCTCGGCATTTTAAAATATCGTTATGTACACTGCAAGACAAAATATATAGGTTAAAACACAGTAAAACAATCGCGGGGTGAATGTGACGCTGTCACAAAGTCAGCCTGCAATTTTTTGATTTTTTACATAATGGTTAATAACTCATACAAAACTCGTCCAATTAACATCATTTTACAATATATTGTACATAATATAGTAATGTTCAATAATAATTACCTATTAAACGATATCCTCTTCTGTATTTCGCTGTGCAAATCAAAGTTGACGGTAATCACAACAATGCTTCAAAAGTGGTCCTTGGCAACAATGCTTCTGGCTCACCGGATCGAGGCGCAAAGAGTTTGATAGTCGACTGTTAGGTGCCAGCACACATGACACCAACTCATGGCGGTGCCCATGAACCTAGGGAGCCTGCTTCTCCCTAGGTTCCGGGCGCGAGATTATAAATAAGAAAAAATGACCACGCGTCACAAAGTCACCCCAGTTTACGGTATTGTATTTTTATTAGAATACTTTTTTATCTTTCGCTAATCTTTTGGTATCAATTCTCCATTTTATTTCAATTTATTAAATGATTTCAATATCTTTATACAGTCGGACCTCGATGTAAGATCATCCCTTGGGACCTCGCGAAAGTGACCTTATAAGCGGGGTGACCTTATAACCAATTCATAAGCACTAGTTGCGACCCGTGAACTATTCACGGAAGTAAAACAAATTCCACATTTTTGAAAAACACAAGATTGAAAAATATGTTCTAAGCTAATTTTTTTAGAAGCCATGACTTCCACAGCAGCCCATATGTAATTTGAATATAAGCTTATTTGTTAAAATAATATTATAATATTGTTAAAATAAAAAAAAATAAAAAAATTGATTTACCACTTTCGTAGTAGCCAGCGCTGCGGTTTCTCATTATGAAACTTAATGGCAACCTGCTGCCCTAAAAGAATAGCTTCGTCGAAATTGAGGCAATATTAATGGAAGTAAAACAAATGCCACATTTTTGAAATACCCTGAAATTTTTGAAAAACACAAGATTGAAGAAGATGTTCTGAGCTCATTTTTTAAAAGCCATGACTTCCGCAACAGCCCACATATAACTTGAATGACTAAGCCAAATTTGTTAAAATAAAATAAAAAAATGATTTATCAGTTTCAACAATAGCAATAACGAATGTCCAACAGCCAATACCAATAATCCTGTCTGGACAACAATTACGGCACGAGCATAGTCATTGTCCCCTACTTGTTGATTAGTGAGCGAGTGGCTACACAGCCGAAATTATGTAAAAACCGAGGTTTTACAAACTCTGATAAATTTTAACGCATGTGGGAAAGAAAATTTCAATACGCTGATAATAATTGTGTAATCGTGATCAGTCGCCGTGAAGTGGGACGAATATTAGAGACGCCATCTTTAAAAATGGGCGTGACATCATGCCTGACGTGTTCCAACGCTGCACTGTGATTGGTTATTTCAAATTACAAATTTACAAAGATCGTACAACTTTTGCTATTAATAGGATGATTTGTCAATAAATAAGCATTATATAAATACAGTACAATTCTTTGTAAAATTTAATACGTACAAAAATATCAGTTTATTAGGTTATAATTTTTTAATTTAGTTGAACCAATTAAAATTAATGGAATCAGAAAGAAATTATTTTTAAAAAATTTTAATGCGGAATGAAGTTGTATACAAATAGTACTTTATGCTCAAGCAAAGTACTGATGTACAACTGACTTAAAATAATCCATAATACAGGACTGTCGCGATTTTGGTTTCATCTTTTGTACAATGTTTTCTAAGTTTTGCAGGTTCTGAAAAAGTTCTTCAGCTCCCTCATGGCTCGTAAAAAAATGTTTTACGGCATTTAATGCTCTGAGAGCTTCTGCTTGTGTCACCGCTTCACTTTCAGTATCACTGTCGTTATCCTCACTTTCTACTGCATTGGAATCTAAAACTTGCGAAACAATTTCGGAAATCGAAGCTTGAAAGTGGTAGCAATTTCATCATCAATTCTCACGTATTAACTTTCCCCTTCTATAGCACAGCCGCGATTTCTGAGATCTTGTATTAACACAGCTAAAGGAATATCGTCTTCATCATCCTCATCTGTTATTTCAGCCACACTATTTGTAGAAAATTGAAAATCAGCAAGTCGAAAGCAATTTGAAATGCATGTGTTTGACACCAAGCTCCAACTTTTATGATTATAAAAAATTGCATCTAACACAAGACACGTGAAAAAATTCTGAAATCACGGACAAAAGTGACCTTATATGCGATTACGGTATTTAAGACCTGACCATATATCCGATAATCCATATCATAGAATTCCTATTCAATGAGCCGGGACTTTAGAAAGTGACCTTATATCGGTCAAACTGTATTTAATAAAGTCAATATTTCAGCGAAATTAAATAGTATTTAAAAACCATATCTAAAATCCCTCAAGACTTTTAAGAATACTATTTTATCTTAGTTGGGAATCGATTGTAGCTACATCTATGTTGCATTTCAAATTATTAATGAAATTTCTTAATTTTCCAGGTAATTGTTTATTTAAGGCTACTAATTATTTTTCAAAATTTATTCTCACTTACAGACTAAAAAAATAAAAATAAAGTTCGATTGTAATGCTTTTTTATATTTTATTTTGAGATTTATTATTTTCTTTGATAATGATATTAATAATCTGTTTGAATTCGGGTTCGCCATCTCTTCTTCTTTTTTAATTATTGAAGAGTTCATTTTCTTTAGAAATATTATTAACTCCTAAATTTCTGCTCTTCTTTGGTTCAATGTTTAAGGCGCTCATAAAGGAAGAAACGACCCAATTACTTTCTTTTCGTAAACAGTTTCAAGAAAAAGCAGGAGCTATTACCTCCTGAATGCAAATAATGATGAATCACTGCGTGGGTGTATTAAGCGTAACACCGAAAACAACTTACAACCCTAATAAATAATTCAGAAAAGTGCGAATCCAGTTTAATCTGTTTCTAATTTGTAGAGAAATAAGAAATTATTTGTTCAGTCACTAAAATTTATCTTCGATCCATGCTAATTAAATGGAAACATTTTTACGGAGGAATTTCACAGCGGAAGAAGACTGATCTTAAATTAACAGAATAAATACAATAGATATTTCCTGAATGATTTAACCTTTCCAACGTCATATTTATAATCTTATTTGTGTTCTTAAGATTTGCTTTCATATTCGTAATCTCTTCTAATTTGAATGAACCAAGTAAAAGTAGAGGTCACGTGAAATACACATGAAATAACAATGACATCGGTAACGAGTATTTTTGGTAATTTTAAGCTTTACAATGGTTTGAATTTACTTACTTTACTAAGATTAAAACAGCTACATCTGCTGCTACTGAGATCGAATTGGAATCATTTCCAGACGTGCGTGAAAGACAGGAACAGCTTTATTCTTTTTACCGTAATTTGAAAACAACTTCATTCCACCAGGAATTCGAAAGCTACAATGGACCACTTGAGGTTCACGCCCACACCAACGTCACGTAACACGTCGTTAAGCACATGGCAAAAGCTCTTGTAGGACAACAAACCGACAACGATAGAGAGAGAGAGAGACCATTACTGGCAGCGAATCCAATTGGCCTCTAGCTGACTATGTTAATTATCTGAAATTATAACCAAAACTTAAATATAAGTTATAAATTTTCCATTATATTCGTGTGGTGATTAATATTTGCAATTGGGACCTAACACACTTAAAGAAACAACACATTTTAAGTGCGTTAGGTCCCAATTGTAAAAGTTATAAATGTACAAAAAAAAATCATAATTTTCTAAAAAAAATATTAATTTTATGCTTTATAAAACTTTATCAGTTGGCAGTTATAATTGCTCAGTATTACTAAAAACTGAATAAAAAAAAAATGTTATGAATATTTACACCGTAGATAGTCAAAGAAAGTAACAGTAGGACATAAAAAATGGACGTAAAGAGTAACGAATGATGCCGAACTCTTGTAGCATCATACTGGATTGCAGAGGAAAATAAACAATACGATCATAGATCTTCTAGCGCAATTTAACTTACGAGTAGGAAATTAATATCGTAAAGTTATTATAATGAAATTGCTTACATTACAGCCACAGTACCTGCTCTTGCAAACGGATAGAGTAGGAATATGGGAAATTGAAAGGCTGAAAATGAAGTTTATTTAAAGAAATATAGGAAGAAACATAAAGATAAAAAAAAGAGAAAAATTGCAATTTGACTATTTATCTACTGCAAGATACAAGAGGGGAGTTTTGAACTTTGTAAATACAAATAAATGGAATAATCCCATGGAGAAACTGAATCGTCATCTACCTAGCATTAGGATCCCATTAGCTGAGTAGTGCCGGACCTCTTACTTAAAACTACGTCAAGAGATTCATTCTTTTTATCTTTTTTGGAGTCTCATTGACTTTATTTGAATGAAAAACTATTAGGTAGTGATTGAATGTGTTTGTTCATTAGCACTAATTAATTCTCTCCGTTTTCGCACTTGGGAGGGAATAAATCGTAGGTTTATGCTAATGAAATTCTCCAATCAAAGCACAAAATCATTCGCATCATTTAACGCTTCGGAATCGGATGGGTTCTCATTGGAATCGTGTTTCTTGATAGGATCTTTCTTTATTTTTTTTAAATCATCCAGGAAAAGTTAAAGAACGAAATTGTTAGAATAAAAATGCTAGATTTGAATTAAATTTACTTGATGACTTAATTTAAAAAAAATATAGTACGACCTTCTAAATTTTCAGAACTTCCTTTTCCTAATTTTTGTTTCATTTCTTTTTGTGGCAAATTCAAAATTGAATTCAAATTAATAAGTTAACGTTATATATTTTAGACTATTCACGCAGCTGAGACAGTAAATTCTCAGGAAATATTTATTACCCATTATTTAAATAGTAAACTTATCTGTTATGTTTAATCTTCAATAAAGACTGCGTCATTGATTTGTAATAGTCATCAGTGAAAACCTCTCTTCATAGGGATTTCTGTTGAAGCTAAAAGAACAGCAAAAAACAAAAGCAGAATCAATAAAACTTTAATCCATCTATGTAAAATTCAGATGTTCAAATCTTTGGATAAGAACGCATCTTCTATCTGTTCTCTGATCTTGTCTGTCTTATGTTTCTGCAAATTCTGAAAAATTACATTTGGAAGTTGAAGTCATTTTGAAGCAAATAAATAAAAGTTAGATTGAATGGTTTTAGGAGATCCTGATTAGGTTTGCTTTGAAGTCTCTTAGAAGATGATGTTCATTGTAAGGGGAAGGAATGGAAATTTAGATGAGACAATTATAAAACCATAATACATAAAAACCGAGGTTCAATTGAAGAAATATTTTCTTTCTTTCGACGTTCCATTTTACCTTTTCCTTTTTATTTAGAATTTTGTTTCTCATTATTCATTAGACTTTTACAAATGTTAGATCTGTTTTTTTTTTCGTCCTGATTTAAAAAAAATTAAGTTGAAATTCGTTGTAAATTATTTGGATTTTGTTTTGTTGCGGATTTGAAAAATTAAAAAAATGACTTATAGTTTTATCTCAATCATAGTTAGTTTACATGTAATGAGTTAATATTGTCTTTCATTTCGACAACACATTCTAACTTTCTCTCAACTTTCGAGAGAAATCACTAAACTATGAGACGTTAAATGAAGCTTAGGTTAAGTCTACACTGAAAACTAAAAACAATATATTCAAATAATTTAACATTTAAACTACAGTCAATCAATCAATCAATCAATCAATCAATCACGGCCTTTCACTCGATTCCGAGCCTTGGCGACCTGATGGATGAACGATCTATAGGAAGAACGATTACGTGCAAGTTCACAAAGATCGGCCAGGGTCATTTCTGTCGTAGTTGTAATAGTGTCAAGCCATCTGGTTGCTGGTCTTCCTCTTCGTCTAGAGCCTTCTGTTTTTCCCAACATAATGTCCTTCTCTAAAGATCTATCACGTCTAATAATATGTCCAAAGTAGGCAAGACGTAATTTGGTGATCCTAGAATCGAGTGAGATGTCCGGTATGATTTCATCCAAAATTGATTTGTTCATTCTTCGAGCTGTCCATGGTATCGATAACATTCTTCTCCAGCACCACATCTCCAAGGCATCAATCTGTCTTTTGTCTCGTATCTTTGTCGTCCAACTTTCACATCCGTAGATGAACACAGAAAGCACCAGACTCTGTACAAGTCTTTTCTTGGTCGTTAGAGAGATGTTTTTTGACTTGAAAATTCTATCCAGTGACTTGATCGTTGATTTTGACATAGCTATTCTTCTCCTGATCTCCGGTGATGTAGTTGCCTCGGAGCTGATCATGCTGCCGAGTAAGTTGAAGTCCTTTACCACCTCCATTTGAAAACCATCCAAATCCATAATGTTCCCGGGGTACACGGACGTAGTCATAATCTTTGTCTTTTTGGTTTGATCAAGAGTCCCATGCTAGCGCTTTTTCGTTGGACACATCCCAAAAGATCTTTCATTCCTTCCAAACTAATTGATATTAACGTGGTGTCATCAGCATATCGCAGATTGTTGATGACTCTTCCTCCAATTTTTATTCCTTCCTTATCAGCAAGTCCAGCTTTATTAAAAATGGCTTCTGCGTAGAGATTAAACAGGAATGGTGAAAGGATACAGCCTTGTCTAACACCTTTTCCAACTTTGAAGCATTCTGTATCGCCATACTCTGTACGGACTGTTGCTTCTTGATCCTTATACAAATTCTTTATCAGGCAAATCAGGTGGCCCGGTCGCCCATACGCTCCAACGTTTCCCAAAGCTTAGCATGACTTTCACAGTCAAAGGCCTTGCTGTAGTCAATAAAACACAGAAAGACATCCTTTTGAAACTCTTTAGCCTTCACCATTATCCATCTCGTGTCAGCTATTATGTCTCGCGTTCCTCTGCCTTTCCGGAAACCTGCTTGTTCTTCAGACAACTGCCTATCTAAGAAGGGCTGTAGTCTCCTTTGGATAATTTTTAACATAATCTTGCTGGCGTGAGATATGAGTGCAATCGTTCGATAGTTTCCACAATCTGTATTATCTCCTTTATTCAAGATGGGAATAAACACAGATCTCGTCCAATCTTTGGGCCATTTACACGTTTTGCAGATCTGTTGGCATAAATTTAAACTACACGTAATAGAATCAAGTTGTGTTAAGTTTTAATAAAACTGAACTTAGTTACTTGAATATTTACAAAGTTTCATGACCTTTTAATTTCAATGAATATAATTACGAAATGGCTTGTTTTGTTACGGAGCAGATATCTTGAACTAATCAGATACATCGTGAAATTCTAAAGTTGCTGTTGACCAGGTTGAAGCCAAATGGAATTTTGGAGGCTGACGAGGGAATTTCGCAAACGAAATAGAATAGGAAATGGTAAATAGAAGAATAAACGATTTCAACTAAGGTAATTTTTTAAAGCAAATTTCCAAGATTACTAAATACTTAAAAACTAAACTAACATAAGCGATTGAAACTGATCACTTCATAAAATTTATTTAAAAAGAATTCTTTTCAAGTTCACTAACATTAATATATGTGACAGAAATGTAGCTTTTGTTTCCAGTGTTTTTTGATTAAAGGTGGTTTTACCGATTTGTTTTTTTATTTATTTGTTTATTTAGATTTCAAAACTTTGATACCTCGTATTGACTTCTTTATTTTGTTATGATTGTTTTAATTTGTTTAAATCAAAGGAATTTTTTTTCCGTTCTGGAAACATAAATATGTGTTTTATTTCTAAAACTCGAATATAAACACAAACTCCATCAACATAATTTCAATATTAATAATGAAGATATAGAGATGGTTATTATGTATTTTATTTATGTATTATTTTATTTCCTTAATATATTCCAATATATATATTGCGCTCTAATATTTCTATATTTTATTTTTTTAATTTTTTTTAGTTAAGAATCATATTTAAATTAAACCAAATAATTTCAAAATAATGATTCTAAGGCCGTGGAGAAAATAAGGATGAAAAAGTAACAAAATTGACATGACTTAATTTCATGTAGGAATCTTTTAAGCTTCTAATTGAAAAGCTTTCATAAAACACGTACATGTTTAAAAAGAGATTTAATAAAAACTAAAAATTACACTCTGAATGGTCTTCCATGCGTTATAATTCCAGATGATCGGGATTGATGTATCCACTCCGAGGGTGTAATTTTAAGTTTTTATTAAATCTTTCTTTAAACATGTGAGCGTTTTAAGGCATTTTTCAATTAGAAAATTCTCGCACTTTAAACCCGCACTTTTAAGCTTTCATTTAAGCCTGTGGTTAATGAAATCACCACCCATAATAATACGGAAAAGAGTACTTAAGGTTAACGTGTGCTTAAGAGTTCTTAAGGTTTTATCAACTTGATAAAAATGTACTGAAAATACACACACATTTGAAAATTAAAAACGACGAATTATTTCAAATCCTGAAAAGAATTTGAAACTGGTTCGAAATTTTTCCTTTTCAAACTTTTTTTTGAGTAAGTTTTTATCAAATACGGGAAAGATTTTGATGCTTAATGAGACATTTTATTTTTTCGAATGACATAAAACGGTAAACACGTGCGATAATAAGGAAGTCGATGGCAGTGAAGGTGAACAAAGTCTATGGCAGTTTTCGTGGAAGTTTGTTATTCTATTTAGCTGAGATTGTGGAGTAGTTAGCGTTCATTTAGTATTCTTATATATTTTATTTTCTCTTTCCATCTTTCAAAATTGTTTTCAAACTATGTAACAACTTTGTTAATGATTGAATGATCACCATTGCTGTCAGTCAAGAGAAAGGGTTACGATGAAATGAGTCTTTCTGGTGATCATCTTACATTATAAAAGCGTTATTCTGTCTGTCATAAGACTTTACGTTTTTCCGATTTTGTGACCAAACTAAAAGAGATAGATTGGTCATGTAAATGGATAAAATGTAGATCTTTTTAAGACAAACAAAATGCTACAAAAATCTTTCGAAAAAACATTTTGGTTTCCAAAATAGAGCCTTTTAAAGGGTCAAATTTTGACTTTTTCTCAATTTAAACGAAAAGTGTAAAAGATGGAAAAGAACATTATATTGAGAAACTGTTGGTATTTGAAAGTTCTATCGAACGATATATCAGTTATTCACAAACCCTTCAGCGTTTGCAAGATACATGCAAAAATGTGTGTGGCGCAACCCCAGGTGTGAGGCGCCAACCTGCAATACACCTGAGTTAAACGGAGAAGATCACAACGGGCTGGGAAGTCGTGTATTCTCCGATGTCTTTATTAATTTGCTAAATAAATTAAGGTTTTTTTTTTTAATGCTGTATATGCAAGGGTTCCGGAGCGAAGCGACGGTACGTGGCTGTTATTCTTCTTCTTCTTCATTCCTGGATTAAGCCTTTGGCCTGTTCCGGCATCAAATTTATATCATCATTCTTGCTCTTGGTCTTCCTACATTTCTCTTTCCTTTTGGCTTATAAATTGTCACTTCTTTTGGCAATCTTCCATCCTATGAACATGTTGGCTCCAATTTAATTGATATTCTGTTATTTTGTCAAGTACCCCTATTTTAATTCTTTTTCTTATTTCGTCATTTCTAATTTTATCTAATCGCGTGACTCCTTTTACAGATCGGAGAAATTTCATTTCTGCCGCTTGTATTCTGCTTCTGTCTTTTGACTTTAGTATCCAACATTCTGAGCCAAATAAAAATGTCGGAATTGCCATTATTTTATATAATTTTAACTGCGTTTCTTTTCTCGCCTTATCTTTCATTGTTCGTCTTATAGTGCCACATATTCTTTGAAATCGTTGTAATTTTTCATCAATATCTTGATCTACTTCAAAAGTAAAATCACAGCCTAAATATTGAAAATGGGATACTTGCTCTAATATTTTATTGTCAATGACGATTTTACTTCTTACTGGAGATTTTCCCAAAAAAGCCATAACTTTTGTTTTTGATAGTGAAATTTGTAAACCATATTCAGCCGAAAGTTTATTTAATTGATAAATAGATTGTTGAAGATCGTCCTCAGTTTTCTGGATTATCACCTGATCATCTGCAAACAGCAAAGTATTAATTATTGTATTTTTGTTAATTGATACACCTGGATTAACTGTATCTTTCCATTTAATTATCATGTCATCTAAATATATGTTAAATAGTGCAGGTGAGAGACTACATCCTTGTCTCACCCCTTGATTAGTTTCTATTTCTAAGTTATCTTTCAGATTTTGTAAAGTATAACAGTAACTCCAAATAACTCCTTCATAGTATTTAAAAATTGTTTATTTAAATACTAAAAATAGCAAATTTTCGGGAACGTGATACGCAATTCCCTTCCTCAAGCCAAAAATAAGAATAAATGAATCAAACAATAATACAAAAAAGGAAAGAACATCAACAATGTAAAATTTTTACATCAACGTGAATGACACAAAATTGTTGTAACAATGACTATTGAATGGGTAAATTTATAGATGATAAGAATCAACATTTTATGAGAACAAAGAGTTGATTAAAGATTAATAA
>JAFIDM010026497.1:2217-13602 GCA_023159025.1 Thereuonema tuberculata
AAACCCCTAAAAAACTTGAAATCTGTCATTTATGTTTAAGGTGTTACTCCTAAAAAACCCCTAAAAAATTAGAAATCTGTCATTTATGTTTAAGGTGTTACCCTAAAAACACTTGAAATCTGTCATTTATATTAAAGGACGATCTTAGCTTAACTTTTACATTTTGAGAATTTTTCGATGTGAGAGAAATTAGCGCGTGAAGCTTAAAACAAAATCTGTTTAATAATTTATTCTCAAAATCTGGACACACACTAATTTTCAGAAAACTTCTAAACCCTATTTGTATTCAGCAAAGATTAGAATTTACAAATATGAGGAAGTTGTTACTTTGTATTGTTTTTTTTTTTTTAAAAAAAAGAAGAAACAAACGAACAAAAAGAAAGTAGGATTCAAGTTCTTTCAGTTCTTTTGTCTGTTAATGGATGCTACACGAATACTAGATCTTTGATAATCGCGAAGATAGCGTTCCAGATTAGAGGAAAATATCCGACATCAGGTCCTGGCCACATCCATTTAAGATGACCACTGACAGGATGAAAAATAGAAGCAATTAAATAAAATTGGATAAACTTTAATCCCTCATGGCCCCTATACCATTCGCTGTCTGCCGCTAAAACTTTGCTGGTTGATACGGAAGATCTTTCGAATGCACATGGTCCGAACGGCAACTCCTATGACGCTATCATGCTCTTTACTTGTATTATCGAGAATGGCCAAACTATTGTGTTTCTCATTTTCTATTTTAAAAATAACGTCGCTATGTATGTAGCCAAAAATGTCCGAAATATAAACCTAATTTGATACAGGGTATGTGTATAGAAGATCAAATCGTCAGCCTATTTACAATACAATTTTTAGCGATTTCTGGCGACCTACAAAGCGACATTATTTTTAAAATAGAAATTGAGAAAATCAATAGTTTGGCCATTCTCGATGTCTTACAAGTAAAGGGCACGATAACGTCACCAGAGTTGCCGTTCAGACCATGTGCATTCGAAAGATCTTCTTTATCAAAGTCAATCAGCAAAGTTTTAGACTTTTTAGGAATCATCAGGCAGCCAAACTCCACCGATGATAGACTCACACTCTTTTCTCTTTTAGCGTTGTGCCTTTGTTTTTTACCCATTCTTTGATTAATTGAAGCACGTTAAATCTCTCTTATTGTAAACACATGGCCTTGCTCTTTTTTTAAAACGCCTTTATTAAATTCCTTTTGTGTCTAGCGGATTGCAGGCCAAGCAATTTTGTATTTTGTATTTTTGTTTATTTTTGGTTAGGATTTCATTAGGAGGAGTTCCCGCTCTCGGGATTGAGAACTGGGATCTTAACCTCTCGCACCTTCTGAGTCTTGTCATCGGTGGAGTTTAGGTGACTGATGAGTCCTAAAAAGAACGAAATGGTCCGTCCCAGTCTCTTTCCGATGACAGCTCAGGGTGCGATTCTTTTCTGTTTTAGCGTTCTGCCTTCGTTTATTATCCATTTCTAAAATTAGTTCCAATTTTAAAAATGCAACATATCATTTCTTTTATTAACTTAATTATTTATTACAACTGTTCAATGTATTTTTTTCCCTTTCATTCCATTGTTACATATCTAATTGAGGAATCAGTCAGATGCCACATGCAATACTTAGAAACAGTCCTTCTTCATCTTCATCTAATTCCTTCTTCATCTAATTCATTTACATGAAGGTCATCATTTTAATTGTCATAGTATTTCAAAGAGAAACAATTTTAAATGAAATGAAATGAAAATTAATCCGAAAATATCTTTAGATACAGTTAATTTAGTTAAATTATTACATTCAAACCTTTTGGAGAAAATAACAAGTAAAGGAAATAAGAATTATTCTTAAGATTAAGAAAAACTGATACAAAAAGTAGCAGAGTCATGAAACAATGGATCGAACTTCATTACAAGTTTCCAAATTACCGCTTTCAGATACTAATAATCGTTAGAATAATTCCGAATAATAAAACAAGACGTTCTTCAATGGACTTGAAGCAAACTTTCCTTAAAATCTTATTTGTTTGCTTTTTTTTCTATCAAATTGTAAAATAATACAAAAAGAAAAGTCTCCATTTGTAGGTGTGTGGATTAGAAAGAGGTTGTGAATGTTTAATAATTAGAGTTATTTTTTCATTTTTAACATATTTTTAATTTATCTTCGCAAATGTACTTAAGTTGTCTAAATCCAAATGATTTCAATCACATTTAAGCTCTCGTAGACTTTAATTGGATTACTAAATTTACTATTCACTGTTTAAAAACTTTCATAATCATCCGTTTTTTGGTGTTAATGCATTTCTATGTGAATTTTTGTAGTCTTCTCGTGAGAAAATCTGTTGAGCAAAAAAATGACCTGTTCATGGCGTGCAAGTCATGTTTCAAGAAGATTGAGAGAGAAGTTCAAAAGTTAGTAAGGGAAGAAGGACAGACACAAACAAACAAATATCATGAGCATCACATTTAGTGGAAGGGTCAACAAATTGTACAAAAATAGTAACAATAGACGTCAAAATTAATTAGTTAATTAACATCTTATTCATTTTGTTTTTATTTTTATTTCCCATTTTGCTTGCTTCACATTTTTACAAATGTCTTACGTCAAACTCATTTCTTCCAATCACTTTGAAATCACTACATTTAAATGTGAATCTCTTTTTTATCAGTTCATCATAGCAGTGCTGAATACCGTTTCAATGATGTCTTCCCCCTTGGTCGAAAAAGAAGGGGGTGAGGGTTTGTTTCCGTCTGAAGTTACTTTGATTGCCGCTAGAACAATCACTGCATCTACATGTGGTGATGTTTACATCAAACGTTTCCAGTCTCTCCACAAGGGACGCTACCCGTCCCACACGTCAGTTTATGCAAAACATCTACAGGGATTCCCCGTGGCATCCTCCGTTTCATTGGACCTTTTCTACTTATAGAAACTATTACTTTGTAAGCAATCAAATGCTAGAAGATGACCTCTCCCTTTTTGCAAGCCGAAACTATAGTCTGTATATTACTGTGATTAAATGCTCTACATATTATTCAGGTGTAACGGCTTAATTTTTGATACTGAATTTGAAACATTTCACGAAAAATAAGGGTTAAAAACTTTTTAATAAGTATTTGACTGTAATTAAAAAAAATAGATGACACCATTTAATTATAAAAAATGTGTAATAATGTATAACTACTGATTTTCATGTATTCAAATAATTTGTTACAAATCTTCCTGAAGAAAACCCAATGGGGAAAAACAAGAAACTGAATGAAATGAATTTATTGTATTTACCAAAATAAATATGTGGTTTTATGCAATTAAATAAAGCACCTGTTGATGGGATTATAAAATTATTGTAATCTCAATCGTCTTTCTCTAACTGGTTTGCCATTTCTTTAAAAATTATCAACCTTGATAAAACTGGATAAAATTTGAAAATCTGTCTGAAATTAAATTTACTTTAAATTGTCAGCTTTTGACCATAGATATGATTTGAATTGTCTTAAAATATGCTAATAATGTTTCAAGAAGATATTTATTTTCGTTAAAAAATTACCAAGAACAAATGAACTTAAAGACCCGAAATGCACTTAGAAGATTAAAGAGTTAATTCATTTTATCTAATTTTATGATTAAAGTAAGATATTACGAATATAAGGTAATAATATATTTACTTTTTTAATAATTGTAAATAAAGTATATTATTACCATAAATTATACTTTAACTGCTTTAAAGTACGTTAACTTGAATTCGTTCCTATTTTTAGTAAATTTCAATTTTGATTTCTGCTTTGAACTAATAAGCCTCGTTTTCATTTTATTTGCTTGGAATTGAACAAATGATCATGAAATTACTAATATTACAACTAAAAAGATGATATTTGTTTACAGTTGTAAAAGCATTAAATATTTGAATATATTGTGAATGTTTTTTAGAAAACCGATTTAGGAATTCTGTTAACTTGAATTTTATCTAATAGCTTCAAGAATTGAAAGATCAATTTCTAGTTGACATGAACCCGTCAATACTCTTAGCATATGTTGTAGCAAAAGCACAATTTTCCATATTCAAATTCAATAATTTTTTAATGAGTTTCGATTTTGCAAAAAATAACTCGAATCTGGACTGAAAGATTACAATACAATGCTTTAATAATAATTCAATACAAAAAAGTTTAGATAAGATATTTTTCCGGGAGGGATCCGAAATCGCTGAATAGTAGTCAGCGCGATATTTTCTATTTGAGAATGACGTCACATCGATTTCAACTTCGAAATTCTCTTCCATTCAAATAATGATTAGAGCGCTTCATTTCTCGAAAAACAAAAACAGAAATGTTTTCAAAATTAGCGAAATAATAATTGAAATAATAAATTTATAAATGGTCTGACACTAAAATAAATAAATAAATAAATAAATAAATCGAAAAAAGAAAGTTTTCAAAGATAATACTGACCTGGAGATACGCTTCGTTGTCAAAAAAAAGATTATCATAAATTGTATATCAAAATGTTCAGCTTAAAAAAAAAAAAAAAACAATGACACTAAAATTTTAACGGATTGACCTCTAGATCAAAAGTTATAAGCTTTTAAAAAATCTCCGAACATAGGAAGTGATGTGTTTATTATGACGACAGGAGCGCGCCTAGCGGTGAAAAGACGAAATGCTCCGATTTCGAAATTAAAATGATCATTTTATGTTTCTATTATTTTAAAGATATACGGTGAAACTTGGATAATTAGAACTTGTTGAATTCGAAATTCTGGATAATTCGAATTTTTTGCTCGGTCCCTAGAATTCTGTATTAAAATAATGTTAAAAAATCGTCTATAATTCGAATTTTATTTTGGATAATTCGAATTTTTCGTTCGATTGTTCTTAAAATATTACGGTAAAAATTGTTCCTGAGACTTTTCTCAGCCAAGATACATTATTTATTTTAACTGTCTTACTAAGGAATATAAAAGCGAGGGTTGGAATGTCACTATGTGGGGATTTCCGTGGATTTTTCTGTCCACCCTCTGTTGTTACCCTCCCCTCTCCCACACCCCTTCGGTCTTAGAGTCACGTGCGCTTCCTGTGAATGATTTAATGCGGTTATATACATTTTTAGTTTTTTGTGCTTGTGCTTTAAGTATCGTTTCTATGCTGTTACTATGGCATTGTCCTTATAAGTCATTAAGAGTAGCTGAAAAGGTAGCAGTGATTAAAGAAGTGGAAAAGGGCCTTAAAAAGAAATCGGAAATACATTTATTAAACATTCATGTAAGACTGTTAAATACAGTACACTTTCTTGAATGATACTTCATCAGTAAACATTCAAAACATAAGAAAAATTCGCGTTTTCATTCTATTACCAAATTCTAATTTTGCCGACATGTAATGAAATCTTTGATTTGTCTGTAGAAATATAGGCTTGACAGATAGGTGCGCATTCCAGTGAAATCACTTAATAAGTTTCTATTTTTTTTTATTTTTTATATCTTTATTTTTCTTATTTAATTGAGTAGATTTTTTTTTTTGCTTTTTCCTAATTTTCAAAATACAAACCATGAGAAGGGAAAATTAAATACTGTTTCGACGTGGATCAGTTGTAAGTTTATTTGTTCATAACTTTTCAACCAGAGGTCACACTGTTAAATTTTGGGTACCATTGCGTTTCTTTTCTTGAAACTCTGAACAATTTGTACTAGGTCTCTCTCCTTCGTGTTTTGTCTCATAAACTTTGACCACCTTCCCCTCCAGAAGTCATATATCAAAGAATGAATATAATACACAAGTATATGGGCAAATACAAATGAAATTAATCTGGAAAGTCTAAAAATACTTCAAACTAAAATGTTAATATTAATCTTTTCCAATAAAATTTGGAAAAATGTTCAAAAAATATTTCTTGTTCAATACGGAATATTGTTCAAATGTTCAAAAATATTCCTAATAAAATATAGAATATTGTTTCTAAAACAAAAATTCCTATAAAACATAATAATCCAAAATTACTTGAAGTATGGAAGATAAAAAATACTAATACACAAAACTACAATTTAAGGAAAAAAGTAATATTAAATTAACTTATCCTTACATAACAACAATTATGGTTTCAGAAATAAAAATTACAACATGTAAAGGTTTCTAATAACATAAATATAAATGTTAATAGAAAGGAACAAACACACAAAAACAATAGATGTAATTATTAATTTCATAATAAATAATTTCATCACATGTTACAAAGGTACTATTTCCTTTTCATGTGTTTATTTAAGATCATCTGACGACGAAGGATAGTACCTTTGCAACATGTAATGAAATTATTTATTATGAAATTATTCATTTGTTTCGCTATTGTTTTTGTGTGTTTGGTCCTTTTTATTAATGTTTATACACGCAGAATGAATAATATAAATATAAATGTATTTGATGATTATGAAAATATCTCAATTGTAAAACGGAAGTTAAAAAAATGGATTATTGAAAACATTTAAGATCATCACTCATTATCATTTCAATCCTTTCAACTTATACTATGTCTATAAAAATTATGATTGTTATTGCAAACTATATGTTGATTTACTGATTTAAAAACTATTTATATTAATCTCATGAATTACTGTAAAATATTATTTGATTGTAAGGAATATTATTGATGGTTACATTATAACTGTTGTAGAAATTATAGTTGGATAATGATATTATTTGTTACTACCATTATTTTTTGAAATAAACATAAATTCGTTCTTATCTAATTGTCAGAACTCATTGATAGTATTTTATTGTATTACCCTTTTAATGAAAATAAAATAAAAATATTTTTATTATTATATTGAAAAAGCTTCAAACCATGTGTTTCCCCAGCTAAGACAATATGGCGGGTCAAGGACCAAAGCCCATATTGCCAAGTATAAAAACCAAACAAACAAAAATTTGGAAGAATAGTTAGGGATGTGTGCTTGTGTCCATAAATTTCCTAACTATGCGTGTTGTGTTGATTACCATAGCCTTCTGGAGTTGTGCATAAGTGTTTTTATGAAGTTCGAGTGTGCTGAGGCTGTGGTGCAATGTGTGAGGCACCAGACCAGGGGCGGACAGGACGATGGGTACACACGTACTCGGTCCTGCGTCCACTGCTTCTGGAGCTCGTGTGCTATATCGGTGTATTTACTGATCTTGTCTGCGTGAGTTTTTTGTGTGTTCTTGCTGATAGGCACTGCAATATCAATAAGATACATCTGATTGTTGACCTTATCAACAAATGTGATGTCGGGTCTTTTCTGATGTATGGTTTGTCTGTGTGAGTGTGACAGTCCCAATACAGCTTTTGTGAGGATGACTCTAATACGCTTTGGGATGTTTACTTGTAGTACGGCACCATATTCTTAATAATTGAGTGTTTGTGTGCTACCTATTGATGAACGATCGACGCTACCTGATTGTGTCGGTGGAGGTAATCTGTTTGGGAGAGAAGGGGACAGCCTCATATTATGTGGTCGATCGTCTCATCCGCAGTGTGGCACTTCCTGCATTGGTCGTCGTGTGTGTTAGCGTCATGTAGAATATGTTTCTTTTGGTTGCGTATGGGGATGACTTTGTTCTGTATCGTGATCATGAATCCTTCGGTCTCCTCAAACAGCTCACCACTCGTCAGCCAGCTATTCGACGCTTCCATGTCGACATGAGGCTGGCTGAGCTCGTGGCGATGCCTGCCGTGGAGTTCCTTAAGAGCCCATGATTCACGCAGCTGTTGTGTGTGGGTGTCGGGGGTGGTGAGTGTTAGAGAAGGGTTTGCGAGGTCCAGGGGTGTGAGGTGTGTCTCAGCCTTGACAATGGCTGAGTAGAGTGAGGAGAGTTGTGCTCTTTGGTGAAAGTATTCCCTAAGTGTGTGTAGTTGTTTTTGGTGTAAGATGATGAGATTGATGAGTGCTCGACCTCCTTTCTTGCGGGGAAGAGTCATCTTTCCGTAGCGGACTTGGGATGGTGCATGTTGTGTTTCGTGAATGTAGTGCGTGTTGTATGTTGCAGTGCTTAGAGTTCGGTGTTTATCCATGAAATTATACCGAACTAATATGTTAGTGTGGGGATGGCAAAAGTGTTGATGACTTTAATTTTATTTCTGGCGTTGAGTTGTGTTTTGAGGATGTTTTATTATTATTATTATTATTTTTGTATGTTTCAAACCTTGGGTTTCCCCAGCAAAAACAATATGGCGGGTCAAGGACCAAAGCACATACTGCCAAGTGTAAAGATGTGTGCAAGAATGATTAGGGATGTGTGTTTGTGTCCATAAATTTCCTAACTATGCGTGTAGTGTTGAGTACCACAGCCTTCTGCAGTTGTGCATAAGTGATTTTGTGAAGTCCTAGTGTGCTGAGACTGTGGTGCAATGTGTGAGGCACCAGACCAGTGGCAGACAGAACGATGGGTACAACACGTACTCTATCCTGCCTCCACTGCTTCTGGAGCTCGTGTGCTAGATCAGTGTATTTACTGATCTTGTCTGCGTGAGTTTTCTGCATGTTCTTGCTGATAGGCTCTGCAATATCAATTAGATAGTTCTGTTTGTTGACCTTATCAACAAGTGTGATGTCTGGTCTGTTGTGATGTATGGTTTTGTCTGTGTGAATGGGGCAGTCCCAATATAGTTTATATGAGGGTGACTCTAATACGCTTTGTGGTATGTACTTGTAGTACGGGACCGTGCTCTTAATAAGTGAATGTTTGTGTGCTAGTTGTTGATGAACGATCGACGCTACCTGATTGTGTCGGTGGAGGTAGTCTGTTTGAGAGAGAAGGGGACAGCCTAATATTACGTGGTCGATCGTCTCATGCGTAGTGTGGCATTTCCTGCATTTGTCGTCATGTATGTTTGTATCGTGTAGAATGTGTTTCTTGTAGTTGCGTGTGGAGATGACTTGGTCCTGTATTGCGATCATGAACCCTTCGGTCTCCCCAAACAGCTCACCACTCGTCAGCCATCTGTTCGACGCTTCCATGTCGACATGAGGCTGGCTGAGTTCGTGATGATGTCTGCCATGGAGTTCCTTACGAGCCCATGATTCACACAGCTGCTGAGTGTGGGTGTCAGGGGTGGTGAGTGTTGGAGAAGAGTTTTCGAGGTTCAGAGGTGTGAGGTGTGTGTCAGCCTTCACAATGGCTGAGTGAAGTGAGGAGTCTTCTGCTCTTTTGTGGAAATGTTCCCTAAGTGTATGTACTTGTTTTTCGTGTAGGGTGATGAGGTTGATGAGTCCTCGGCCTCCCGCCTTGCGGGGAAGAGTCATACTTTCCGTAGCGGACTTGGGGTGGTGCATGTTGTGTTTCGTGAATGTAGTGCGTGTTGCGCGTTGTAGTGCTTCGAGTTCGGTGTTTGTCCATGGAATTATGCCGAACGAATATGTTAGTGTGGGAACGGCAAAAGTGTTAATAGCTTTAATTTTATTTCTGGCGTTGAGTTGTGTTTTAAGGATTTTGTGAACTCGAGCAAGGTATGTGTTCTTCAGTGCATTTTTGATGTTTGCGTTGTCAATGACGCGCGCTTGCTGGAAGCCCAGGTACTTGTAGGTCTCTCCCTGTTCCATGGATTGGATGGCCAAACCATGGTCCAGTTCAAAACACTTCAAATTCGAAGTCTTCCCACGTATTATGTGTAACTTGTGGCATTTGTCAATTCCAAATTCCATCCCAATGTCTTTGGTGAACTGGGTGGTGGCTTGTAGTAAATTAGTAAGTTGTTCATTGTTTGTGGCATAGAGTTTAATGTCATCCATGTAGAGTAAGTGTGTGATTTTCTATGGTGTCACAGTGCCTGTGATAAGCCTATAACCGTGTTTTGTGTTATCTAGTATATGGCTCAGTGGATTCAAGGCGAGGCAGAACCAAAGAGGACTCAAGGAGTCTCCCTGGAAAATACCTCTCCTTATGGGAATGGGATCTGTAGTGATGGAGGTGTTAGAGGTGCATAGGTGTAATGTTGTGTTCCAACTCTTCATCGTGGCAGCTAAGAATGCCGTGATCTTGGGGTGTATTTTGTAGATATGAAGAGTGTGTAGGAGCCAGGAATGAGGGGCAGAATCAATTGCCTTCTTGTAATCGATGTATGCGATATGTAAGCTCCTGTTCTCCGCGCGTGCCTGGCGCAGGATTACAGAGTCAATAAGGAGTTGCTCCTTACAACCCTGGGAATTCCTGCGACAGCCCTTCTGCTGTTCGGAAAGAATGTTATATGTCTCGATGTGTGTGTAGATCTTGTCTGCGAGGCAGGAGGTGAGGAGTTTGTAAAGTGTGGGGAGGCAAGTGATTGGGCGGTAGTTTGCAGGTTGCGCTGTTTCAGTGTTCTTGCTCTGTAGGTATGTGACACCCTGTGTGAGGAAACGAGGCATATGTTCTGGGTGTTGGATTATGTCAGTGAGTGTAAGCGCTAGTTTTCCATGCAGGGACGTGAACCTCTTGATCCAGAAGTTCTGGACTCCGTCTGCACCAGGAGCCTTCCAGTTGTGTGCATGTTTTAGTGCTGTCTGTATGTCTGCGAGAGTAATCTCATGGAAGGACATGCAGGGTAAGTGTTCAGTGAGTTGCTGTTCCTGTGTTATCCATGGTGCTTTATCATGGTGGGGGATAGGGTTTGACCACAGAGACGACCAGTATTCATGTAAAGCCTCGCTGTTGGGAGTGTTTGTGTTAGTTGCAGTAGAGGAAGATGTAAGGGATCTGTAGAATTTTTTCTCATTGTATTGGAAAGTGTTGTTCTGTTGTTTGCGCAGAGTGCACTGTTTGTATCTTTGTAATCTTTTTGCAAGTGCACTGAGTTTTTGTTTTAGTGTGTCGAGATGTTCCTGAACCTGGTTATGATGATTTGAATGTGAAGGGCGAGAATTTATGTGCTTGAATATCTTTCTAACCTGGGACATAAGTTTCTTTGTTTTGTTTCCTGCACAGTATTGTGTGAGCCTGGCTATGTCTCCTCTAAGGTCACTGATGCGGCCCTCAAGGCGACGTCTCCAAAGGGGGATGTATTCTTGTGTCCGTGCAGTGGGAGGTATGTTGTGTTGTTTGAGTCCAAGTGCCCGAATGGTTCCCTGTGCGGCACAGTAGAGTGTTGTATGTATGTCTTCTAATGTTTGGATGTTGTCAAGGTGTTGTGGGATAGTGTGTATGTTGACATGGTATATGACTATGGCGAGTTGTTTTGATGTGTGTACTTTGGGGAGTGGCGGCCTAAGTGTGGGGTCTGTGCCTGTGTATTGTGCGAGTGCAGTGTAGAAATGATCATGAGCTGCACGTAATATTTCATTAGTTGTATTGTTGGGGCATGTGTACTGAGGGGTAGAGATTGTTTCTGTGTTTTCCATAATGGTGTCTTCTGGTGGGGTGTGGTTTGGTGTCCTGTGGTTGGAT
>JAFIDM010026498.1:0-13600 GCA_023159025.1 Thereuonema tuberculata
ATCTAAAAATTAAATCCAATTAAATAAAGACCTTGATAAAGTCTTCGCAATAAAAGACGAAATATTGAAGTTTCATTGGCTGAAGTTAGAGTTTGATTATTAGTTTACTCATATAGATAAATGAAGATATAGAGATGGTTGTAAGACATTATTTATTTCGTAAATAAAAATAATGCAATCATCAATAATAAATAATAAAAAATCTATTGTTATCATTTCATTCACATCCGTTTTTACTAAACCCCTCACTAATATAATTGTAGAAGGGTCTACATAGCCCCCTCATATCTACTATTTTTTTTCATTTCTATTTTTTATTATACAACTGTCTAAGTATTTTCTAAGCTTTAATTTCTTCATACAAAATTTTAATCTTTAAAATTAATTTAAATTTTTTTATAATAAAAAATATAAAATAATTTTTTTTCAGTGATTCAACAAATAGTAATAAAATTCAACCTTAATAATAATAAAATAAAAAGTAAAACCTAAAAATTTAAAAGCAAAAATCGAATCAAACAATAAATAATGGTAACAAAATGAAACTGATTAAACAAGTTAAAACATAAAACATAATAAAATAAAAATCAAGGAAAGTAAGAAAATCAACGAATTAAATCAAAACTTTAACCATTAATGTGTTTTTTTCCTGAATACTCCCAAAAATCCGAAATCAATGCTGTTGCGCAAAGTTACCTTAAAGTTCAGATGAAGAGAAAGGCTTCCTTTGCAATTCTGGTGATTTTGAACTTTCAAAAATGTTTAATGCTTTTGTAAGGAACTTTTTAATGTTCAACATAGCAGATCATAAGTAGATTAACAGCGTGATTTAATATCTTTATGAATAATAGATAAAACTATTACTTATTATTCAATTTTTTTTAAAAGTTATTTATGTAATTTGAAGAACACTTTTGATTTGAAAATGACAAAGTTCAATACTACTCGGGATAGGGAGTTAAATTTAGCTTCTTTGATTTGGGTAATTTGGTTCTGTATCCATTGGACTGTTCATATTGAATCATATACAATGTCATATATTCTGGAGGAAATGGTGGGATCTCAAAAAAAAATGCTATCTCTGTCTTTTTCTTAAGTGAGTGCAGAACAAAAGACCCAAGTCAAAGATTTTAAACAAAATCACTTTAACATATTGGCCTTTTGATTAAACAAAGGCCGTAATAGTAAATATTTACAAAACAAAAGTGTAGGAGTTAGTTTTGAATTTTCCAGATAGGAAATGGAAATAGCTATTATCTATAGAAAGGCATCTTTCTTACATTTCAAAGCAATTTACTCCAGAAATCCAATAAAACAATTCTTTAATATCCACAATATTTCGTTTTTCTTTTCCAAAACTTTCTTCAGATATATAAGAGGACAAAACTATTATTTACTAACATTACTAACATTCTCTCATTATATTTAAACTTCAATAACTTATTTTTTTAAAACTTATTTTTTCGTAAAATCTTTATTATAACCAAACGAAGCCTTACTAACTTTAAGGAACTTATCTTTATTGAAACAATTTTTACTATTAATTAAACTAATAAACATAATTCTATCCTGATTCCTTGCTTTTCTTCAGAAATTTCGACTTTTGGTTATATTCATGATTTTATGAAAAAAAATGTATGAAAAAATAAGGTATTCAAGTTTCAATATAATGAGAGAATTTAAGTAATGTTGTGGTTATTTATGAAACATGTTATTGATAATGTTTAATTATAATCATTATTTATGTGTTTATATTATCATTATTAATGACTATTCTACTGAATGATAAACTTTTCATTTGTTATCATATATACAAAAATGTTTTTAGTTCTTCTGTAACCTTTATATTATGGAGAGGAAAAAATAATAGCTTTGTCCTCTTATACACCTGAAAAAGTTTTTCGAAAAGAAAAACGAAATATTGTGGACATTAAAGAATATCGTTTTACAGGATTTATGGAGATATTATCTGTGTTCAAAATGAAACTGACAAACTTTGTTATCACAAACGATTTCCAAAATCGCACATTACAGCGTCTTTGATGCATCGCATTTTGAAAGTTTTTCTCACAGTTTTTTGTCGATTCCTGTAAAGGACCCTGGATTGGCTCCCGATGATCCAAAGGGATCCATTTAACCAAACTGTCCCACCTACGAAGGAGGCGCCATTGTATGTCTACTGCTGCCACTTCCTCCTCCCGAAGGTGAACAAGTTGCTGAAGCAGAAGATGAAGAAGAAGAGGAGGACGAATTTTTCTCACCTTATTTTCAGCTGACAGTGGTTGAGGAGTACAATACAATCACCGAACTTATAGGACTTACCTGTTGATATCCTGAAAATTTTCATAAGACTTTTTTCAATTTTTATAACCTTAGTTATTTATATATCCACATATTTTTCCTATTATTGTCAATTTTCAAATAATTTATTTATAAATTATGAAATCTTGCAAAAATTTCACGTAATTACGTGTGAAAAAAACTTTTTCTTTAAAAAATAAAATAAAAATAAAATCTTAAATTATATTGTTCAAATCAGTGGCACATATTGATAGCACTTTGCACTTTCGACTTTTATCTGGCAAAAAGATATTAATAAGAAAATAATTTGGATATGTTTTTTTACTTAAGTTGCTATTAAAAATACATATACAGGGTGTATCTGAAATGTGCTGCCAAACTTAAAGGTTGCATTCAATCATTGAAAACAACGAAAAAATATTATCTATACATGGGTCTGGAAATGCTTTATTTCCAAGATATGAACTACGCAACAATACAGAGGTGTTGACTGTACATTCTCTCAATTTCACAGAAAGTGCTCGAAATGTCCGCTACAGGCTGCAATGCACGCAGCACAACGTCGTTCCATCGACTGCCGAACACAGTTGAAGATGTCAGGTTCATATCGAATTGTGTTGCACACATCCACTTTGCGATCATGCAGTGCGTGAGCGTGAGTAACCGGTGTGATGTACATAAATGCTCCAAGATAACCCAATGCAAAATAGTCCAGAGGGTTTAAATTAGGGGAATGAGCAGGCCATGTCACGATTTCAAACTACACTCAAAGTCTCGTTTCCTGTCTCATTTGATTTGCTGACGTTTTTGTTGACTTTCTATTATTAAGTTCTTTATTAAGGATCTAATTTTAACTTGGGAGGATTGTTTTAGATGACACTCGTTAGTAGTAGTTTCGCATGGTAGAGGAAGGGAGAGGGTTTGTTGCCCGTTTCTGTGGGAATTTTCTCGAGAATAAGAAAAATTGCTATAAAACCGTCACAAGATTAGAAAGGAAAGTTTTTTTTTTTTTCATTTTACTTCTTTTTTTTTTCAAATAGGATTTGAATTGTCCTTTGCCATAAAACTGTATCCATGTATTAGTCATTTCTTTATTAAGTTTTTCCAGGATCTTGATATTCCAATGTTTTTTGTTTTGTTTTTTCACTTACATTATATTTTAATTTGTAATTATAAATCAAAGTATCTCATCGGATAGAAGGGATTTTTAACCTTTACAATTTAAAATTGATTTTCTTTTGAGTTAATCACTCATTCAGTGTTGTTTGCTGGTGTCTTGAAATTAGCAAATTTATTCTTTTTTAATAAATTATCTTAGCTTAAGATTGTATTGGTAATTATATTTTAAATTTTAAATTGTTTATTAGTTCCTAGTTAGAGTTTGTTTATTCTGTTTTCTTCCACTGCGCCAGTAAACATAAAAAGTTAAAGTAATCCCATAAACAGGTCGCGCAGCCCCTTGTGAGCGCGAGAGGTAAGGCTCCCAGCGTTTCGTAACCAACGGGACTAGATTGAGGTCGGGAGGTCAGCCCGACGCCCGCCCGCCTTTAACTCCCGGAAGAGAAACCCGGTACCCATTCTACAGAGGGCTGAGCAGACCCTAATACCCATTTGGAGGAGAATGGACCGTGGAAAAATTCCCGCCCTCCGTCGAGGCCGGGAATCTAAACTGATACCTTCAACCCTCAGCTAAGCGCCCTTACCCACTCGGCTACCAGGCGCAGACCAGTAAACATAACTCTGTTTAACTTCCCCTCTCCCTTGAGTGTTTTTTTTTTTTTATTATTTAATCCCATAGTAAGCCTAGTTTTGAGCAGCAAGTAATAGGCGCTACAGATTATTGAAGAGCAATTTGAAGACTATGATACGACGCATAGGCCAACACCTCTGAAGGTGCATGATTGAATACTACGTTTAAGTTAAGCAGAGCATTTAACACCCTCTAAATTAGTAGGAAAATCACTTATGAGTGCTGGCGTCACCAGCATTTACTGATTGGCTGATAATTAGAAGACTCCGATTGATGCCCGATCTACGGGGTTCTGCACCCGTGGTTTTTTTCTTTGCTCTAATTGGTGGGGGTTTACTTAAATAGGAGGCTCCTGTAATTAATTGCCAGCATTGAAGATGGAATGTAATTTCGGCATTCCGAAACATGTCTGCTCATTTTATTGATAAATGTATTTTATTTTTTGAATTTGTGTGTCTGCCTTTTCTTTTAGTAAAATATTTGAACACACGTAAAATGTTTTAATATGTGAATTTTAAGGCTGTTTAATTTTGTTACTCATTGTTATTTTGAGTTTAATTGTAGGACCTCTGGTTACTGTCCCGCCAGTGAAATGCTGTTCTCACCATTCGAACTATTGGACTAAACAATTGCCAGCATTGAAGATGGAATGTAATTTCGGCATTCCGAAACATGTCTGCTCATTTTATTGATAAATGTATTTTATTTTTTTGAATTTGTGTCTGCCTTTTCTTTTAGTAAATTATTTCTCTATCTCTATTTTTGTAGAAATTGTTTTTCTGTCTTTTTATTCATTTTAATCCTTAACCGTTATTTATCCCTTTTGAATTTGCTAAATACTGTAGGCCAGTCAATAAAAGTATCGAACATTGCAAACGCGCATGTATCGATGATTTTTTTTATATGTTGTTAGGACCCCTGAGAGTAGTTTAAATCCAAGTTTGCAAACCCCGAAAACCCTGTGCTACTCCTGTGGTGTTCGAAAAACTGCGAAATTCGGCCACCTGTGTCAGTTTGAGCCCAACACTAGCTCTCTAGGTCTATTGTTTGCGGAGATACGGCCACTCAAAGATGGGCAAGTTTTTCCAAAAAGTGGAGAGTTATCGGTAGGGTCATGTTCCAAGACATGTACTTGCTAAACTCAAGGTTCCAGAGAAAGATTATGAGAGAGGAAGTTGTAGAGAATTGATTTAGCTGCAATTTGATTCCAAAATGGTGCCTCTAGGCCTCATAGTTTCCTCAAAACGAAGAAATAGTAAAACATCGGAATTTGGAAAAATGAGGAAAACATTGTACTGAATCATGTTGATATGTATTTCTTTAAAAACACGTGCAAGAATGTGAAGTTAATATTCTAGATCTAACATATGGCATCAAATAAACTTACACTAAACAAATAAACAACGGAAATGTAAATGTAAACAAGAAAATTCTATGTACACAGTCAAGCATAAACACCGCAGTAGTTTCGGACTTCGCCCTTTTGGAAGGATCGGGTCTCATCCAGTCTGGATCAGTGGGGGAGGGAGTGGGAGGATGAACGACGTTTTCTGGAGGTGGAGGCGGGTCGTCATATGGTGTTGGTTCGTATACATCCTCATCCTCCTCGTCCAGGACGATAGGGGTGACGTTTGTGCAACTGCGCTCTTGGCAAAAGGAACATAGGATAGAGCACTTGAGCCCTGCCTTTCTGCAAGTGCACGACCCTAAGCACCCTTTCTTGCATTTGCAAGCCACCATTCTAAGCAGGATCTGAGGAGTGGCTCTGCGCACATTGTGATGGACATGAGACCTTGTTCGCTGGTGGCCCATCCCCAATCACAAGGGTTTTTGTCGACTCCCAACCATTTTTGCACCTAGTGGTGGGTACTCCACGAATGATATTTTGCAGCCTCTGTGGTGGGGGGAGGCGGGCAAGGTTGACTTTGGCCGTTGCTGTTGATTTTACAAATGCTGAGTATCGCAGGATGTTCAGCGTTCCCGCATCTCCGCCGTACAGGTTCATCAAGATCATCTCGCCAGCATTTCCTACTTCCTCCTGGTTGGAGTTTCGATCAAGAAAAATGCTGGCGAGATCTATCCAGTGGGTTTTTTTTTTTTGAGGACGTTGCACCATTTCATCTTGCCAGAAAAGGGCAGAGGTCGTGTCACACCCACTGATGGCGTGCAGGAACACAATTATCCCTCATGGAACCTTCATTTCTCCACATGGGAAGGAATTTGCTGTATAGTGAGCGCACTCTGACCCACCTCTGTCGCCTTTCTGGATATACACGTTCATCTGTCCCGAGCTTAAGCCGTTGAGAAGGACCAATAGGTCGACGTCCTCCCCAATGATGAAAACTTGGTCGAACGATGAGCTCTTGGAGATTGCAGTCATCACTATATCAATATCGCCGTCTTCTTGAGATTGATGTACCTCGATATCCTGCCTCTCAAATTCAGTACGCATCATGGTGATCAAGCGGCGTTTGTTAGATTCATTGGAGAGCAGTTCTGCCTGGGGAACTTTGATGGGTATTGATTCATCAAACAACATGTCACTGCAGGAGAGAGAAGCAGAGCGTCGCAGGCGTTCGGCTGATTTTGTGCTCCTCATAGATGCATCGTGTGGGTATCCATCAAATACCACAGCTACGTTTTGTACCAAAGTGGTTGAAAACGTAGCTAACGTATCCCGCCACAATGGCTGTGACTGCATCATTGCGATGCCAGATCATCTTGTTAACAATGTTGGGCCAGAGCACAATGTTAACTTCACATTCTCGCAAGTGTTTTTAAAGAAGTACATACCAACATGATTAATGTTTTCCTCATTTTTCCAATTCCGATGTTTTACTAATTTTTTCGTTTTTGAGAAAACTCTGAGGCCTAGAGGCACCATTTTGAAATCAAATTACAGTTAATTTAATTCTCTACAACTTCTTCTCTCATAATCTTTCTCTAGAACCTTTAGTGTAGCGGGTACGTGTCTTGGAACATGACCCTTCCAGTTCTTGGAAAACGTTGCCCATCTTTGACTGGCTATATCTCCGCAACCAATGAACCTAGAGATCTCGTGTTGGGCTCAAATTCTAGCAAATTTAGCTTGCTTTACAAAAGTATAGAGTGACGATGCGCGAGAAACGCTTCCTTCCGGTGTTTTTTTCGGCAAAACTGACACAAGTGCCCGAATTTCGCAGTTTTACGAGCACCACAGGAGTAGCACAGGGGTTTCAGGGTTGCAAACTTGGGTATACACTACTCTCAGGGTTCTAACAACATATAAAAAAAATCGTGGATACATGCGCGTTTTCGATGTTTGCCTTTTTTTGTGTCGATATTGACTGGCCTACTGATGGTCTGTTTATTTTAAAATTCTTTTTTATTGCAGCCATTGAATCAGTTAATAAATTTAAATTACTGATGTTTGTAAAATATATACACATGTTTGTTTAAAAATATACAAATATGTTTGTAAAAATATACAGTCATTCTGTATATTTTTTATTTACTTAGCCAATCAAATCCAAATTTGTAAAATCAATAAAAATCGATGTTTTTCTATTAATAAATTAATTCAGTTCAGTTCCAGAACGCGACTCGTCGTCTTTCCATCTGTTTTGACTCTCAACACCATTACATCATCAATGTAAAATCCGTATAGATCTTCCAAAACAGGGAACTTAATTTTCAATTTTCTTTGTGTAAATGTGACCAAACACTGACTCAAAAATTCTATTTTCAATCATTTAGAATGTAATTTGTAAAATCCCTACAATGATAATTTTATATTCACTTACATAATGCTTATTCACTGTTCCATGCTTTTACCAGAGAAGAAGAACGAAAATAATCCTAAAAAAACTTTATATAAATAAATAAAATAAAATAAAATAAAACATGTCCGAGGGACATTTAAGATTCATCAATGTTTACAAATCAAAAATGAATCGAGTGAAATGAACTTTCGATCAAAGTGGAAATAAAATAAAAATAAATCCTCACTTTAAACTTTGGAATTATGATTATTATTCAGAGCCATCTTTTTACTTATTCATATAATACTGAATTATTAAATCATATAACTGAAATCATTCTCTGATTCTTTTAAATCCACTCCTATTTGAGATTTCTACGAAAACTTCAAAGTTTTGAAGTTCCAGAGTTAACACAAACTTTCTATTTGCTATAAAATTCAAACGTAATATGCAATTAATTACTAATACTGATATAAGACACAACACCTCTTCCTATCAACGCTATATTTCGCAGTTTATTACTTTTAACTGCTTCATCAGGGATAAAAGACATGGAAAAAAAAAAAACTCTTCGTAAAATATAATAAAGAATTTGGTAATAATATCAGAAAACTCTTAGGAATATATACAACTTATATACTGTTAATAATATTGTTTATAATAATTGAAACTATTTTCATTATTGAAATTATTGAAATTTTTCTAAATTTTTACAATTGACTTTAAATTTATCTAATAGTGCTTGGCTAATTTCTACTCCTTTCTGTTTGTAAAAACATTTAAAACTGTTTATAACACATGCCACCAAGATAAACCTGATTTCCTTGTCATAAACATTTTTATACATTATCTGTAGAATCGGATCAGTATTATGATTTAACTTTATACAGTGATAGGCACAATCGGAAACTTCCGGTTCTTATTGCGGAAAGCACCCACGTGTTCCTTCACCCGCTCACTCAATTTCTTCCCCGTGTTTCCAAAATAGACCCCATCACAGGTCCTACACTTTAGCTCAGTGGTCGCCAAACTTATGAATCTCCTGAGCTATCATACCGTTTTTAAATCCTACTGTGAGCTACCAATCAAAAGAACTACCAACTTATTTAAAAAAATTTTACATTTGTTTATTACCCATAAACTTACATAAATATGAAATCAATTTTAATTAAACTATACATAACAAAAACAAATTGAAATTGAATTGTACATAAAAAAGAAATTCAAGTGTAATTAGTAATAAATAACAAATGTAAGGACAGATTTTTTAATCAGACTTATTAACTTCAATGAGAAGGATGGAACTCTTTTTGTCATTAACAAGTTTTTTAATGTTGGGAGAGTAAGTAGTGGCTATCATTCGAATACCGTTGTCCAAGTGTTCATCAGTGAGTCTGTTTCTGTACTTATGTGTTTGTGTGAAAGAAAATAGTAATTTATCTTTCAATATTTTGCATTTCACACTGAAGGCCTAAATAAAAAGAATTCCTGAAATTTGTGTTCTTAAAATGGCAGCGCCCATTGCTGATTTAGGCTACAAACATAATATCTCGTGAGTGATTGTTGACAATGCTAAGTGCGCGAGCAACCCATTGTTGCGTAATTAACGAGAACGTGCTTAGTGCAACTCCGAGCAGAAAGCCACGCTTTAGATCGTCAGTTCTCGCTCAAGTTTACAGCGGTAAGGATGTGTTCCTAATCGCTGCAGGTCAGTTCTCGTCCAAGTTCCGAGCGGTAAGGATGTGTTCCTAATCGCTGTAGTGCAGTTCTCTCCCAGGTTTCCAGTGATAAAGATGTGTTCCTTATCGCTGCAGTTTAGATTACTGCTAAGTGCCCAGCTATAATGATGTGTTCCTTACAGAAATTCGGCGTTCATAGTTCCGTACTTCAGATCTCCAATTCTTAGTGAAAAGTTGTGTTTTAGTGCTTCGTTATTGAGAATAAATCCAGATTGATTTATTCCAATGAAATTTGTGAAATACATACGTCAGAGATGTATTTTCGGTGAAAAGCTACTCGACGAAGATTGCTGTTCCAATTTCGAACATAGTCGCCATTTTGAATTCTGTGTGAATTACCAATTTGCGACGAGGATTCCCGAAGAAGACTTCGTGACTCCTGATCGACGGAAAGCCGAAATATTACCCCGTGACTACAGTTTTATTTTCCCCCGAGTTTCGTACTCTCTTCGTCCAAGCCCAGAAGTTTTGAAATTAACTTTTGACCGAAGTTTTAGGCCCAGTTTAGCGAGCCGAAGAAAGAACTTTAATTTAACTCGCTTAAATAGTTTTGGACTTTAAAGCATTCGATAATTAACGTTAAAGAAATAAATATGTTATTCTAGTTGATTATCTGTTGGAATTCTCTGTATGAGAATGTATTTAAGTTTTAAAAGAAGATTGTTTTATTAAATGTTTTTTGTTGTTACACTTTCGCCTTAGTTTATTTTACCTCCTTTTTAAGCCTTGTAAAGTCGGAATTTTAATAGCTTACCAGTTTACGATAAATCTCTGCTGAGGGAAATTAATTTGGATTATTTTCTCCTCGATAACTTATTGACCCAGTAAAAAAAAACCCTACACACGGTCAACACAACTTATTTTAATAAATTTCGTTCTGGAAAAAGAAACCTCACAGAGATATGTAGAGCTGAACATTGCCTTCACTTTGAGACCATTCAGGACCAAAATTTGGTATTTTTCTTTAGGAACAAGAGGCCAAATATTTTCGTAGCTTGAAGAAAGCGATTTTACAGATAAATCATTTTGAAAATCAATCAGTTCCAACTCCACTGCAGCATTGTCTTCTTGAAAATCAAAATGCTCCATGACACAGGTAGAGAACTTTTCAGCATCAATCTCTGTAAAAGGCGATTTGACAAACTGTGCAACAATTGAAATCCTTTTGAAATCTTAGAAGCGTTTGTTGAATTCAATTCTCAAATCCGAAATAATTTCAACCTATTGTTTGTTGTTGTAAGGAGGTGTTGAAGACCCTTGCTTGTCAAGGGTTTGTTTCAAACAGGCAAAGTGTTTGGATTCACCTTGGATGATATTTTTTTCCCACAGTTCCAGCTTTTTTTGTAAATGAAGCAACATCTGAAATTGTTCCGCCAATATCTTTATCCTTACCTTGAAGTTGCAAGTTAAGGATATTTAACTTTTCGGTGGTGTCTGCAAGAAAAGCAAAATCTTACAGCCAAACCGGATCTTCTAGTTCACGGAAGAATTCGCCTCGTTCTTTCAAAAATTCGTTCTTTCAAAAAAATTATCAAAACCATTCTTGCAAAGGCGGCCAACTGAGCTGTATCAACTATATCAGTCGATTCGTCAAGTTGCAGGGAGAAATAGCTGCAGCGATAAAAGTCAGTTTTAAGTTGTGTGGTAATGTCAGAACTCCTAACCTCAACCCTTCTCATTACTGTATTTGCAGAAAGATGTACAGATTTAATAGCAGACATTATCTCAGTTCTATTTTTGAAACTATCAAATAATGCATCTGCAGCTTCTAAAAATGCAGTTTTGATTATTTCTTTGTATGGTTTCTTATTCTGTGCAATAATATTTGAAACTCGGAATGACGCCTAAGTTGCTGTTTATTCCTGTTTAATGGGTTTTAAAAAGTTGATTGTTGAGCATTAAGTTTAGATTTTAGCTGCCTTACCTTTTCTTTCCTTAGAGCAGAATTCAGTGAGAAATCCTTTACAATCTCTGGGTGAACGGTTTTGAAGTGACGTTCGACGTTCTCTTTCTTCTCAACTGATACACTTGCGTAGCATAGTAAACAAACACATTTGTCCTTAACCTGGGTAAAGAAGTAATCGGTTTCCAATTCCGAATGAAAGTGATAGGTTTTTTGCATTTTGCTTGAAAACGCCATCATTAGAACAATGGCAGTTGCATGGGAGAAACAGGCGGTTGTAGTCATCAACATCAGCTTAGTGGAGGAATGAAGGTTAGCCAACCGGAGCGATAACGCGAGCTACCAAAAATGTTCCCGCGAGCTACTAATAGCTCGCGATCGACGGTTTGGCGATCTCTGCTTTAGCTTATATATAACCGCTGCAGTATCCATTAATTTATCTATTTCCTCTTTTTTTTTACATATTAAAGATCTTAAACTCTTATTTGTCACCCTCACAATCAAAATCTAGTTTGATTTAAAAATCGTATTTATCAGTTTAGAAATTTTGACGTTATATGGTACCCGGATGATTTTTTTTGGACTTTCCTTTATTTTCATTTGAAAATAATCCCTACAAACTGTATCCACTAATTTAGTAGGATACTAATTAAAGTGCAGTTTTTGTTTGAACTCTTTTGTTTTCCTATACCATTTATTTTCATCCAAAGTCTTGTATCAAACTTTCTATTTATAATCCTTTGGTAATCTTTTTGAATTATTTTATAGGTTGCTTTGATCAAATCCTTTATTCAAAAAAAATTTCTTTATTCGAAATAAACAATAATTCAATGAAATTAAAGAAAAATGAAGAAAATCTCTTTGCTCTTTCTTTCTTTCTTTTTTTTTTCTGGTAGTAGTGATGTCGAAAGTAATATTGCATAATATTAGAATTTGTGTAAAATCACAAAATTGGAAAGATTAAAGTTAACTAATAAAAAACAAACTAAGAAATTGTATTCAGCTTTTTTATTAATGACCAAAATACTTTACATCACATTTATGACTAAATTGTTTTTACTTTTTAAATTAAAATAATTTAAAATAAAATCGCGAACAATAATAATATCAGGAATCAAACGAAAGTAAAACCAAATAAAGGAGGTCAAAGTAAAAATACTAATATTATTGTTGAAAATTAAAAAGTTAAATAGAATAAAGTGAATGACATTTAATCAATTGATTCACACGTCAATTCAAACTTTAATTAAAAGAACTGAAAGGAATCAAAAGGTAATGAAAAGCTAAAATAAATAAAAAATAAGCAAACATAAAGTCAATGTTAGAATAAATTTTGTGAAATCAACGCTTTCAATATTACATATATATTTCGTTGATTTTCGTACTTTCCTTTATTTTTATTTTCAATGTTTTATGTTTTAAGTTGTTTAATCAGTTTCATTTTATTACCATTATTAATTGTTTGACTCGATTTTTGCTCTTAATTCTTTTTGTTTTTACTTTTTATTTTATTATTTTTGAGATAATTATTATTTGTTAAATCACTGGGTACTTAAACCTTCTTGGCACCCAATGACCTTCATGCCATGTAGCCATTCAGCTTTTTTGATTTTTTTAATTAGGTTTTAATTTATTATTTCTTTTTTTTCCATATTACTTGTAAATATTAGATATTTCAAATAATAATTATATTATTTGATTTATAAATAAAATTTTAAACATTAATATTGATATTTTTATTTTCATTTTTTTCTAAATTCTCCCAAGAATCCGAAATAAATGCTGCTACGCATACTTATCATCAAGTTGAGATGAACATTGATTGAAATTAATTAATTCATTAACTCAATGAGAAAAACCAGTTATAAGAATAGGTGAAGGAAAAAAAACAGACATCTTTCAGAGTTCATCTCCTGTTTGTAAATAACCAATAGAAAATGAGAAATTTCGGGTTTGAAGATCGCGTTTAGTTGTCTAGATAGTTCCGATGTTTCTAGTTTTTCTAGAATTTCTAGTTTTCGTATCTATTTGGCAGAGGGATACTATTGAAATCTACAACTTCCGAATTTTATATTTAAAGGAGATCCGTAATAATCGAAAAAAATAAAAATAATAAGAAAAAAAAAAAGAAAGTACACTACCGTAAGAAAAAATAAAAAAAAAGTTA
>JAFIDM010026835.1:19714-84335 GCA_023159025.1 Thereuonema tuberculata
TTTATTTTTACTTATTGTGTGTGTTTGGTCCTTCTTTAATAATATTAATAATGTAAGCAATGACAATATTAATAATAATTAATATTGTCACTGCTTACATTATTAATAATAATAAAAAGAAAAGAAATCACACTTTATCCTAAAAATTAATTATTTGGGGTCTTTTAATACTTCCTGAATTTTTACCTTAACGTTCCTGCTCACCCAGGACAGTGAAAACCGGGACGTCTGGTAACCCTACAAAGTTGTCTTTGTACCGGATTGATGTCCGAAAAATCTGGTCACCCTACATACACATGCACTCATGACTTAAAAAAAAATAACAAAGTTAAAGTTAAAGATACCCACTATAGGCCGTGACAAGCCTTTGGGGTTGCTGGAGGTAAAGATCCCCTCACAGCGAACCAACGGGACGAAGTTGGGGCCGGGGGGTCAGCCCGACGCCCGCCCGCCTTTAACTCCCGGGAAAGAAACCCGGTACCCTTTCTACAGAGGCTGGGTAGACGCTAGGACCCGTTTGGAGGAGAAAAAAATAACAATTTAATCTAAAAACTGCCCAATCAAACCAAAAAAATTAAAAAAGACTGGCTGACATTTTCAACCAAAAAAACAAAAACAAAAACTTATTCCTTAAAACTATCTTTATGTGATTAAAAAAAATGCTCTTCAATGTCCTAATTTACCAAAAGTATGCTCTAAATCTAAAATATATATGCATTTATTTGCAAAAAAAATAAATAAATAAAAGTATTAATTGAATAGGATTAAGCTGATAATTACTTGTCTACTTGAAAATGGAGTTGACGCTCAGGTAAAAAAATATGATTTGTCATAAAAATCCGAGGCGGAATGATTATCATAAGTTTATATTAAAGTTACCGTTAATATCTTATTTTAAATTCTTTAATCATTTATGATAATCTATCTTTTCACAATCACTACTATATATACTGTATATATTATCAATTTTTAGTTATCGTCGTTGTTGAATAGTTCTGGAGAAATAGCACAAATACCATTGATAAACTGAATTTATTTATTCTTTATATGATCCTCGGCTTCACTGTACACATTGCATTCGAAGCATCAGTATCGGACAAATATCTACAATCGACCCACTTAGTAATAATCCGATTATGATGGCACCACCGACCTGTAGATAACTTGTGTCCCTACGGACCAATCTATCCATAAAATGCTTACTCTGTATTTTACAATCCGGACTGAACAGCATTTTCTTATATCTCTTTGTTGATCATTAAGGAAAACATCCTTCATCTCCCATTGATTCTGAATTTTCATAATTATAAATTGTTATAAATATTTCTTTCATCATTTATTTTCTCTACAACTGTACATAGCTATCACATTATTATGTATCATATCAACTGTTTTCTGTTTAAATTTATTTTATCTGTAATGATAATTTTGATGTTGGATGCATAGCAATGGCATCCATTCAATGTTTCTACACAATACGAATAATTATTACACGTCAATGCAATCTACTGTTTCTCTTCTAAAGGAATTTTCTTTTTTTTTTTTTGCAGATTTCTCTCAGAGATTCATCTGATTTCACTCCTATAATATTTTTGCACATTTATAGTTCAGAAACTTCAATTTTCAGTTTGATTCATTAGACTGTCTGAATTTAGGAAGAGCTACGTTATTTTTGGCCTAACGCTAATTAATTTATAGCGAATATAATTTTAAAAAATTACTGAAATAATAAGAAATTAATAAGGGAAATTTCCCACCAATTTAATTCGTAAATAATTTGAAATAACACCCATAAAAGCTTTTAAAAGTATATCATAATTTTAATAAATAAATAAATAAATATTTTTGAAGCATTCAAATGCAAATTGTATTTGTATTGCATTTTCCTGCATTAGCATTCAGGCGGTCATTAAAATAATTTCAACTATCAAACAATTCCTATGGACTAAAAAATAATTCACTTTTTTTAATAAATTTTAAATAAACAGAAGATTTTGCGCTATAAAGAAGCTGTAAACGTTTGAAGTTCGAAAGAATTTCAGAATTTTGGTTATATTTTTTTTTAAATTTAAGAAAAAAATACAATTTTTTTTATTATAAATTTTTAAATTTTATATGCCACGTGCCCATTGTTTATAATTTGATTGAAATAGGATCAGGGTAATCACGTGACAACTATGGTATGTCAACAATGCAAGTTAATGGGCGTAGCACCTGCCAATCAAACCCCCAATTGCTAGATACTCACAATTGTCGGGAAGGTAAGGAGAATTTAGATTCGCGGACAAATTTTTATTCAGTTGCATATTGCTTCTGTTTCAGATTTTTAATCTAATTTGAAGCTCGAGAAAAGTAAATGATACAGTTTTCGAATATTTAAGACATAAAACTGAGGTTTTAGGGCTTATTTTTCTCGGAAAGGAGCAGGAATTACATTCTCCATTCCAAATTCTCCCTACCTCAGCATTCCTAAATCGCATTCCGGTTGTCGTATTCAAATGTTCGCAGGAATTACTCATGTTATTGTAAAAATAAGTGAAGATGAACAACAGAGAATGTATATTTCGCGAGGAGTGTGAACAATGGATAATATAATAGCTTAAGATGGCATAGGTGAGTAACGAAATCCTAATAATTCGACATTAGATTAGAAATTAAATCTGGTGGAATTCGAGATTGACTCATGGACATAGATGCGGTTGTCAATATGGCGGACGAAAGACGGCCAAACCAAATCTTAAACGTGTAGCAAATGTAACGTATGGAAATGATCTTTAAACAAACAGTAGTGAGAAATGAAACCTTGAGTTTCCTTACGATTAACATCAAAACGTGCGATTTCGTTTTAACGACTTTCATAAGGTATTATCACTCCGCGAGTGAATTATTAATACTGGTTCGTAGGCCTATTAACCTATGTTGTTTCATCTTAATAAACGACATTAAGAAATGTTTTAGTTTGTTTTTATTGAAATTTTCTTGGAGTCTATTATAGTAATGTAGTAATTCTTTTAATGCATTGAAAGGTTAAAAATTAGAATTGTTAAAGTGTTTATACAGTACTTTGTATTCAACTATAAACAATGAGTTGTGGTTGTTTTCAATAAGCTTTTATCGTTGTCCTATTATTAATTTCATAATTTTTTTAATATCTAAAATGACTAGATTGATGTAAGTACGTAAATTTAACTGTCATTATATTAAGAAGTGTGTGATTATTTATCAGAATTGATTAGGATAATTCTTCGGAATCTTTAACCTTCATATCCAATTTTTTTTTTTTTTTTTTTTTTTAATCCTCCGTGCGATCCTTTTAAAGGTCTAGTACTTATTAGCATTGACACCAAGACAACCGCTTACGAATTCCGTTTAAAAATGCATTTAGATATTTGCGTTATTTTAGATATTAAATTTATAGTATTTAATTTGAATTGCTTAATTGGGATTTATGAATGAGTTGCTAATAAAATAATATTGTTTTACAGGTTCTTCGAAGGAGTCGCCGGAATACCAACGAAAAACCACATCAGGAAAATGCTTAAGCTGCCACAGCTATTTTTAAGTTTATATATCATCCGATGTCGATTTGAAAATTAAGTGTTTTATAGCTTTTAATTTTCCGTATGGCTTTCAGGGCCAGTTTAACTAATTTCTGTTATATTTGGCCTAGACATATAGTAATAGGTCCAGGTATGTTGGATGTGGGAGCCTGGCACATGTTCCTGCTTCGTGTTGCAGGGTGATGACAGAATGTGGAATTTAGCTTGAGACTTCGCCAAGAATTTTGTTTCCTTGGCTACTGGGGCATATGTTATTTACGTTTCATCCACCAACCAATCCAAAGCCCAGGATAAACCATAGGTTGACATATGATTCGCAAAGAAGGGGACCGTACCAAGCGATCTAAGAATTTCAACACCACATATGTGGGTAATAATCGGCAGATGCTTCAAGAGATAAGGGACAGTTTAATCCATTTGCGGAAAAACCATTCTGCAGAATCGAAATCCGAACCAATGCAGATTAAAACAGAGTTACCAGGATCACAGTCCCCTGCAAATTTAGCAGGGGATACAAGGACTCACGCTGCGAAATCAAGTTTATACCGTCAGAAAGCTTTAGCGGAAATTAGAAACAGTCTCCTCCCATTTGCCAATGAAAATGGATTAAGTAGTGCTGCGAGTACAGTTAGTACGATCAGTAGTACGACAACGAGTGGGATAAGTACAGCTAGTGGTTTGAGTAACGCTAGTGGTAGTAGTTCACCCTGCCAAAGTGTAGAGCATAATGGATTAGATAAAGATCTAAGTCGACCGCAGACTTTAGCAGGATTGGCCTATGAAGAGGTGAGTTTAATTAACTATTTTTTAATTTTTTTTTAAATTTATATTTTTAAGAAGGCCTAATTTTCAGAAATGTGAATGTTAATTCATTTTGGCATACACATAAAAAAAGTAGGCCATTCATTCATTATTTTTTTCCACTCACATGTTTGACTATCGATTGATCGTTAAGTTTTAAATTTTTCGAATCAGAATAAATATTACTTTTCGATTGATGAAGCAGTATTGAATTCTGATCATTGTTAAGATTGGGATTTTTTTTATTTAACTTAAGATTTTAAAGCTCTGCTGTGAAATCGGATTTAACTTAAACCAATTAAAGGAAACTGTTCAAACTTAAATTGTGTTATTGACGTTTTACTTATTAGGTCTCCAGTCCTCCACCTCCCCTCCAAAAAAAATTAGATTGTTTTCAATCTTTGTTACTGATTTATGTTTAAGTTAATATTAGAAGAAAAAAAATATATATATTTATTTACCGTTTATCTAATACGGTGAATGAATAGAATATACATTAATGAAAAAAAAAAGTAATATATATTATTACATTTCAAGTATAATTGTTAATTTATGTTAGTATTCTTTCCAATACTTTCATTCACTTTGCGTTCAGTTTTTGTTTTTAATCTTAAAAGAAAAAGTGAAGGGATGTCAGTACTGATATTTTTGACCTTACAAACTTGAATGGCCTAAATCAATAAAAATAATAATATAAAAAATTGAAAAGCTACTATCTTCTGATTATAGGATTACAAAGTCAGTGTATGTTCTCTTGTTGTAAAGCATGATCGATCTATGTATATATAATCCTTCCGAACATTTTAAGGACATATAGAATTAATAATTAAAATTAATTGAATTAAGATGGTACGAAGATTATATATACGTAAAAAAATAATTGCATCTGGAATTTTAATTGTCAACAGAAGGTTGTTGTGCTAGATTACCAAATATCAGCTAAAAGTAGGCATATGTACAAATTTAATTCTTCCTTTTTTCAATTTAACCTACAATATATAAGTGCTGCAGCATTATGCTCATATAAATTATTAATAGCTATTTATTTTTACTGTTGTACCGTGTATTATCAACAGAATGATTTATAATGTCAATTTGTTATTAAAAAATTATAGCAAAATTATTGTTTTTTATGAAATACATGATAGAATAGATCTCACTATATCTAAGCCTTTATTTTGGATGATCGTAATAAAAAAATTGTTATAATTAAAGTAGTCTGTTGGAGGGAAAAGGAGCAATAACAGAATTAGTAGTATTCTTATTGAATAATTTTATTTCGTTCTAACTTCTTTACTTCTCCTTTTGTACTCAATTAATTGAAAATATTTAAGTGTATATATATTCTAAGTTTCAAAATTTAAAGATTCAGGAAGCACCACAAGAAATATGATTGACCCTGAAATTCATAGGAAATTAATAGCATGAATAGTAAAAATGATAAGAAAGTTTACTAAACGTGATAATACATAGATAACAATAAAACCGATAAGCCATTCAGAATAGTGATTCCATAAATTCCATGTCGACAGCTGATTGTAGGAGAATACAGAGGTTTAGTTTTGACATTTTAGATGAGTCAACGGTTAAATATTTATGAATGCAGTTAGGTGATGAGAAAAACATTCTCTTATAAAGAGAACTACAGAATAAAATAAGATTGACCAATTTGAATTGAAAGCTTTTTTTTTTTTTCCCCCTGACTTCATTAATAGGTTTAAATGTTTAAAAATTTCAGAGAAATGTCAACCACACATGTATCTGAAACGTATTTGCATTACATTAGAGTTAGTTGCTTATATTCTAAGTACCAACGACATTTTTAATGCATTTCAATTGTAGAAGATATTGCAATGGTTTTTATGGGAGAGTCTTGTGTTATTTGTGGGATCTAAAGACAACGAGTCAAGTTATGGAACAGAACTGAATTAATTTATTACATGAAAACATTGGTTTTTTATAGTACTTACTTAGTTTGATGTGATTGGCTAAGTAATTAAAAATATACATAATGATTGGACAAGAACCTAATGGATTTAAATTAATTAACTGATTTTACGGATACAACGGAAAAGAATTTTAAAAATAAACAGAACGTCAGTAATTAGGAAATGCAAAGGAATAAATAATGGTTAAGGATAAAAATGAATACAGATAAAACGTAGATAAATAATTTCTACAAAAATACATGAAAATAAATGATTTCTAAAAAATATTTATACAAACTGTTACAATATTACATTATATAGCAACTTTAGTTCACTTGTATTTGTAATATATTGTCCTTTAATAGGTCATGAGTTAGCTGCATTTCTCTCCAAGTCACACTTAATAAAGCATGAGTATGAAACATATAATAGGCAACAATCTTTGTCATTCCTGAAAAACCTTAATTTGATAGAATGATAATTTTTTTTTTTTTCTTTTTTTATGAAATCATTAAACTTTTATACCAGTAAGCGATTTTTTTCTTAAAAAGAGTATGAACATTCGTGATTCATTTATTAGAAACTATATTAGTTATGTATTGATTTTATTTATTTTATTTTATTTTCATCCATACTGATTTTTGAAATCATTAACTTATAACCTTATTTGAGAATATATATTGTTATTCATTAATTTTTTTTTTTTTGAACTAATAACAAAAACATATACAATATTTCAAAACTTGTTTACAGTCACTTTTTTTTTATAATCTTTAAATTAAAAAAAAAGTAGAAATATAGTATAATTGAAATTTTATTAACATTAATGGAATTTAATAAAAAGTCGTCTAAACATAAAGAACAATTATTTAAATATTAAATATCTGAGTAAAATAGTTTTTATAATAAGTAAGCATCTGAGAAAAGTACTTTTTATATTACGTGACATTTATTTATTTACTTTTTTTTTAAGTGTGCTTTTTTTGATTTTTATGAATGCATCTTTTATTATAAAAATTAGTACAGTTTATTATTGTAGTTTTCGTAATATTAATAATAGTATTATAAATTCATAATAGTATTTTCAAAGTGATTCATTTTACTAACTTTATTATTAATATCTGATTTCTGTTGTTTACTTTTTAGTATTAAATCAGAATTTTCCAAATTTAAATGTTTTTATTCCAATTTCAGTAAAAGTTGTATTTTTAGATATTTTGTTTTTTTCGTATTCTTAGTAAAAGAAATATCAGGTTTTGATCAGATATAAAAAAAATAGTATTAAAATAAAAAAGTATTTTAAATAGAGATTAAAACGATCAAAATAAAATTAAAGCTTTTCTCCATTTCAAATTTTAAAATAAACTTTAAAATGATGCATTTTTCTTAATTCAAAACAGATATGTAAAAATACAAACCTTTTAAAAGCTAGATTTATTTTATTGGGAGAAGAAAAAAATTTTAACCAAAACAAAAGAAATGGATGTTTTTCTGCAGATTGGCTCATCTCCTGTTCTTCATTTTCAGATTAAATTACTTAGCTTCAGCAATTTTCTTTGCAAGATGTTGCCATGTTTTGTTCCTTAAAATGGTAGGCAATAGTGGCCTCTTGAGTTAATGTAGGAACCTTCTCACTGGCTCAAGGAAGCTTCAGTCATCTCAAGAATTCAAATAATTTAAATGTGTCAAAGCTTCGGCAAATGCAATGCTTTGATGTAGTTGCCGCCAAAATTCATTAATTTTCACAATTTTTTTTTTGGCAGAAACATCTTATAGATCCTCTTGTCTAGTTTCCCTTCCCACCTTAACTATTTACTGTAGATATTAACGAAAATATTTTAGATTAGACGATTTGTAAATGCTTAAGAAATTAAACATTTAACTTCTCAGTGAAATATTATTAAGTATATCTATTTTGATTCTAGAAAGCATATATTTTTTGATAAATTTTATCATAAAATTAAATTCAGATAAGGAAAATTTGTATGAAATGTCTGTTATTAAAAGCTCTTATAAATTAGTTAGGTTTTACGTTAATATATCACACCTTTAAGGCAAAACATTTATTTTTGTTATGATAGCTCTGTCAGAAATATCATATTTTGTTAAGCAGAAAATTATGTGAAGATATTATTTTATTATTTTTAAGTTATCTTCTATTAGTTGAAAATACAGGCTTAATTTTGCATAAACAAACAAATGACCTCTTTCCGACTGTAAATTTTTTTTTTATTTTTTTTTTTATTGTTTTGGCTTGACATATGAGTGTGATTCAGCATTATTTAATCTTTAGAAAGTAGTAATTTTTTTTTCCTGCAGAGGCAAAACTGATACAGATGATCTGTCTAATGTCCTGGATGTATTACTAACTGGATGAGACATTTTCCCATATATATATATATAAAAAAATATCACTTAAATGCAAATATTACATTTTGTAATCTACAAAGTTATTTTACAATGGTCTGAAATTCTTCACTAAAAATGGACTTGCAGACCGCAATCATAATATAATACAAGTTAGCTATTTAAGTTTATATTTATAATATTTTTATTTTATTTGTAAATAAAGAAGATTCTGATTTTTTTTTTTTTTTAAATTTTAGTTTTATTTGTTTTCGTATTTTAATCCTGTCCATGTTTTTTTTTTTCTTTTCCATAAACTTTTGTAAAGTATCTACTAGTTGTTGTAGTGTTATTGTTTTTTAAGCATTTTAATTCTTGCTATTTCTATTAGATGAATAGTTTTATACATAACTAATTGTTCATTTGTCTTTTAAATACATCTCAGATTTACTTCACTATTCAGTAAATAAAGCGTTTGTTGATTAGTTATCATTTCACCCCCTCCCTTATCTTATAATCCAAATAGTAAATTGTTCTTTTGATAAAGTAACAATTGATAAAATACCTAAGAGATGATAATTTCTTGCTGCTTGAAATACTTCAGATACTAGTGCATAGATAAGATTAGATCTCAGTACATTACATGAATCTGAAATTTTAAGCACTACCTATATGTTATTAGTTAGGTTTCCCCCTCGCATTTTATTATTTCTTTCTTCTGTACATTAAGTTTAAAATATCTACCAACTGAAAATAAAATTGAAAAGGCCTTATGTTATATAATCAGAAATTTTCTATCCATCTGATGCATTTACCTTTTTTTTGCAGTTTAAGGTTACTGATTCCACTTACTACATAGTCTGATTTTATATAAGACTGCTTAAGTGGAATCAGTAAGATAACAAAAGATCATATTGAAGAAATATAAAAAAATGTCAAATTTAATGTGGCTTTGAAAACATTAAAAAAAAATCTTTGCATTCCACTATCTTATCATCATAAGTTTAATCTTCCTTTTCAGTAACATTATATCTTTTTTTTTTTAAAATTGATTAAATTAAATTTGAATTTGTAATGCACTTGATATCAAAATAAAGACAAAGATCTGATCAGAGAAACTAATTCATAAAAGCAAAAAAAAAACCTGAAAAATATCAGCTATTTAAACAGATCCTTAAATAAAGTTCTTATATTTTGGTTGATTTTTTTTTTCTGTACTTCTTTTTCTTTTCTCATCTTGCTTATTGTCTTCTTTCCTTTAAATTATTCACTCTGTGATTTTCTTCTGTTATATTTAAATTGTGCCTCTTGAATGTCTAGCTTGGCAGACAAGTGATTATTATTATTCTTTTCTCCTGAGTGTGTCATAATCCAACCAACTGGGGAATGGGGTGGGAGTAAGGGGGAATCAATTTTATTTGAGAATAAAAAATGTATTATATTTTGTTGTTGTATTTTGTAAATTTCTTCCTGACTTGGTAATTGCGTGTGGATTGGTGAATAGTGACTCATGGACCAGAAGTGGTCTCAATGACCATTACTTAAAGAGGCAGTGTTCTAAAGTAGTTGTCGTGTTTGCTAGTTGCCTAATCCATTCATTGTTGTTTCTCGTTAACTCAAGTAATTTAAATTAAATTGTGGCAAGAGATTTATTTTAAGATGTTTTATCTAAAAATTTCCACATTGAATGATTTTTGTACATTAAGCTTTCTCTCAATTTTTTTTTTTTCTTTTTGTGTAATTTCACTTGAAACATTTTAAGGCAGTTTCAGTTTTGTCAGATTATTCAAGATATGAGATCAATGCAGATATTTGTCATAATTCTACAGGTGCTTCATCTAGAAAATTTAATTGCTAATTTCAAACCTTCAATCACCATAGATCAATTGCTGTTTTTGTAAATGCTGTCAATGGGATCAGTAGAAATTTCTTATATAATTAAATTTGTCAGTTTCGTATGTAATTTGAATTTATAAGGCAATTTATCTAAAACTTTGATCAGTTGTTATAAGATGTTTTGTAAATCTGTGTCAGACAAATTTACTTTAGGCTTCGGATAGATGCCTTATTTCCCCGGTTTGTCTGTCTGTGGATACATATCCCACAATGCTTCGCAACAGCTTCTGTTAGCTCAGTTGTAGGTGGCCTGTTAGCTCAGTTGGTTAGTGTCGTGCTAAAAACACGAAGGTCATGGGTTCGATCCCCTCATGGGCATTTTTTTTTCTTCATTTTTTTCTCCCCATTTTAAATCTTTTCAGTTTCTCAACTTAAGTTTTTTTTTTTTTTTTTTAATCATTATTAAGAATTCAGTGTATTACCAAGGTTTGAGTTAAGAATGACTATTATTCCATATAAATAGGGGTGGGTAAGATAGCATGGGGTCGCAAACAGACTCGCGCGAGCATTTTCTAGACCACCCCGGCGCAGACTATTCTAAAGTAAAGGTGACTCAGAAGCCATTGCGAAGCACTGTGATTAATTTACTAATCACTATCCCTACCTTGTTTCTCTTCTAAAAGCAAAATATAATAGTACTTAGAAAAGAACATTATGCTTCTAAATACTGCACCTAGTTTGTAAGTTATTCTAAATATCTAACATTAAGGCATTGAATAAATATTTGTACTACTAGATAAGATTTTATCAAGATATCATCATCTTTTGTTTTATTAAAAGATAATGATAAGCAGTGTTCAGTTGTAATTTCAAGTAGTAATGGAAAGGAAGAGGAAGCATTCCAAACTTAGGAGGACAAGAAATAGTTGCAGTGGCAGCAATAGTTAACGTTACTAGTAGTTTCGGCTTCATTGATTTTTCTCTTTTGACAGTGAAGAACTTGAATTAGTTATAGGGAAACATTGTAAACTTCAATAATGATATTGCTAGCATCATGTTTCTAAAATTAAGCTGCATTCATGGGATGAAATTTTTGAAATGTTAGAGCATGTCAATCATTTTATCTAAAAGTTACAGAGCAAATCAATTATTTTTTTACATAGTTTTGGGCAGTAAATTTGTATGTCAGCATCCTATTATGTTTTTTTTTGTTTTGTTTATGTCAATTCTAATTTTCTGGAAAAGAAAAACGAGCATTGGCAATCATTATGTATTTTTTTTTATCATTACTTGCTGATAGTTGCCATTAGATTTGTCTTCATTCAGCCATTATGATCAGGAAAAAATAAATAAAAAAAATAGCCATCACTTGAAATCATTAAATTAGCTTCTAATTGAAAATTCCCATTTGGGGAAAATAAAAATTGTTAATAGTTTTCTGATGAAACCCTTATCTAGTTCTGCTTACACTGTAGCATCTACCATTATTTGTATGTCTTTTCCTATGGTATGCTTGTAGCATAGGATTGAAGACAATATGAATAAACAAAAAATAATAAAATATATAGAGGGGAAATGATAACTAATTCATTGATTTAGCCCCGAGATGGTATTTTTCTGCTTGATGCAGGGATGGAAGCAGATATTTTTGAGATTTTATTTTATTATTTTTATTCAGAATATAATAATCATTAAAATATCTTTTTCCATACAGTAGAGCCCCGATTATCCGCGGAATTGGGTGGCAAGGGTACCGCGAATAGTAAAAATCGCGGATAACCTGAAAAAAGACTAAAAAGGAGGTGTAAAAGGAGGTGGAGCATAAAAACTACGTTTTATTATACAAAAAACATAATATGCAAAACTTTTATATGTAGGCTACAGTACAGCAGAAACCTTTCTGCAGAGCAAGAGCCTGCCACTCAACCACAAATTCTGAGAAGGCCTATAGGATTACGATGCACAATAAACCTGTCAGTAATTTTCGACCTTCACACTGTAGGGCCTATTGTACTTTCCCTGTTTTTAGCTTGGATTAAAATTGTGTTTTTTTTTTTTTTTTTTTTTTTTTGTCGATCTTTTTTGAGGTTTGTAATAAAAAAAATTTTTTGTGGCACTCGCAGATAATCGGGGCTCTACTGTATTTCCATATACTCTTCTTTTCTTGTCCCTTGAATACATTTAGATTTTCAGTTGTGGTTGTTTTTCTTCAGAAGCTTGGAGGTACGATGATTTGTCTTTTATTTATCTCAAGAGAACAATGTACTAACCTAAATGATATTTCATATTTAAGGATTTAGTTATATTACGGGAATTTCATTACATTTTTAATATATCTTTGTTGGTTTAGGGGGTTACATATTAACTTTCTGTACTGTTCCAAAATTGCCCGAAATTACGTTAATATAGAGAAAGGCTTTGCTTTGGTTGCATTGTTTAGTTGCATTATATACATGACAATATTTACTGTATTCAATTCAGTTAAAGCTTGGTGTGTTACCTTAGATTGTGTTAATTTGAAAAAGTAAAATATCCTCATTTGTTTTAGAGCCCCCATGTAGCCTTTCTACATGTAATCATGACTTCCTTTTTAAAGTCTTTATCATATTTGTTGTTTGCAAATGCTTTGAAAATAATTTTTTTCTCCTGACTTTGCAAACAGACATCGGATTATTAACATAAATTTACTGATACTGATGCTTTTCACCATTTTTCAAGTTTATTATTTCTAGATTTTTTTCATTTTTTTTTTTCAGATAAACTATTTGTTCTGTGTGTGTTATTCAGGGGTTTGACTCCAAAATTTCTTAGACATTGTGAAAATACCTATTTGTTTTGTAACAACTCAGTATCTTTTATGATTATTGAGTTACTAAAAATGCTTCCAAATTGTCTTCACAATAATCTTATTTTGCTCCTCACTTGTAGTAGCTCCTCTTGTTGGCTCAAGTTGGTAGTTGTTCACTTGCTTTGTTCATACTTTGTTCTTCTCACCAAGCATATATTGTCCTCCAAATGAGAGATGGCCGGCGGAAGTTTGAACTGTGCAGCCCTTCTGGTAGATGATCAATTATGTTTTCCTGTCACAATGGACGATGGCGTCTGTTTTCACTGAGAAAGACATGTTGATAATGCCAAATTAAAACTTCTCTCGACTATTTAGCGTTATTTCAATACCACTTGCTAACAATAAGTATTTATATAAATAAATAAATATATATTATTTATAAATACAATGCTCTTTTGCAAAGTAACAAGCGATTACCTTAATGGCGGCGTCCTGTCATAAAATCAGACGGAAGTGCTTGACCAGACTAATCGATCATACATGCGCAGATCGCACAAAAACAGGGCGGCCATCTCTCATTTGAAGGACAGTAGTTTTTTATTGTCAGTTTTTTGCTTGGCATCAAGCAAAGTACAGTAGAATCCCAATTATCCGAGTTAATGTGAACCAAGACTAACTCAAATAACCGAAAATTTTAAATAAAATAAATCGTGTAGGTTTAAATGTATATTTTAACAAATACAAAAACTAATACAGATACACCACATACAATTCATATTGAAAGAGTTCTTTTACTTAAAAAAGTCCTTAATTGTTTTTTGTTTTACGTTACTTTGGCGTTTTCTGCAGCAATGTTCCATTTTTTTTTAAGGATAACCCAGAATTGTTAATGTCGAAACCATTCCCCGATTCCAGGTAGGGGATCATATGATTAGACGAACAAAGATTAATTTGCGGAAATTCGGATAATCCGGGTTTTACTGTAATATCTTTGTTTTGTTTTTTTAGGCAGTATGGCAGTAATTTTCAATTATGAATTCCCTTTAGGAAATCTTTTCCCTAGTTACACAAAATGTCTGATTATTTAGTTAAGTATCTATCTTTTATCTGTGGTTAAATATCTGTCTTCCATATATTTCTACACGAGACAATGCTAAACTTCGCCAATCTCATAATAATCCTTGTGGGAATGTTCAATATTAATATGCAGTAGAAATGTCATAACCTTACATTGCTATCAAGACCCTCATAGGAGTGACAGTTATTAACTTTCTTTATTCGATAGTTCATGAAATACTTATAAAAACTTCGGATTTTAACATTAATATCCAGACAAAGGAACCCTTGCTAAATCCAGTTATGCTTCATCCATTTCTTACATCTGCTAATTTCCAAAGAATGTAGCTATCCTGCAGTGGCCCTTATTTTTCATGATGTCTATTTTCAGTTACCTGTATGTCAAGGCCATTAAACATTTTACCCAAATGTAGATAGCTACAGCAGTGTTATAGATTGGATCTATCGTTTATAACATCTCTTAATATGTGTTATATGTAGGTCTATAGTTTGAACAGAAAAAAAAAAGTTTTAGAAGTTGAAATACCCATATTCTTTTGGTGATCTGTGATAATATAAATGTAGGCCTAAATATCCTAGAAAGCTGAAAGTTTAGAGTTAGGTGTAGATTAGTGTTTCCCAACATGGGGCCAATACGAAAATTCTATGAACCTATTTGAGGGGTCAGTGTCGTTTTTCCATTTTCAGTGCAAATGCACAGATTTCGTTTCTTGTTTATAACAGGAATTCTATTTTTCTTATATATAATAATAACTATGTTATATTTTAACCGTAACGATATATAAACTGATTTGCTGTTTAAGAACTCTTATATTTATACTGTTTCTTATTTATTTAAATTATGAAAAATCGTAATTGTATATAAATTATTATTTTTATTAGAGGGGGGGGGGCAATAAGTAATAATAATAGGAGGCAAAAGAATTTTAGAAAGCAAAAAAAAAAAGTTGGGAAACACTGGTGTAGATGGTACTAAGGAAGATCCTTATTGAATTATATATATATTGAACCAATATGCTATCCTTAAAAGACAATAATCACTGTAATTCAAAAACTAAATTTTTGAGATGCATAATCTTACAAGGAAATTTCCTGTTGATTTGGGTACATATCTGACCAGTAGGGTAAATAATGAATTAAGGTCCAGAACTGTCTGCTTATTCTATACTCTTTTATGATGAAGATAACTCAAAACCAGTTTGTTTATAAAGGTAAAACTTTCATTGATAGTCTACATGCTTATTAGGAAAATCTCTGTTTATGTAATAAAAGTTATACGGGTAGGTAAGAAGCTACAGGACAAAAGCCATTGTCAACATAAGTGAATAAATAAAGCTTTTTTTGTTTTTTGTTTTGATTTAGCAACTTTTTGTTTCTTTAACAAAGTTTTATTTGCTCTTGCCAAGCTGATATTCCAAAGTTAGCACTGCCAACTATATCTAGTTCATTATATTATATTAAGATAATATATTACATTAAGGGAAGTATTCAGGTTCAAACTCTCTATTTTACCCTTGATTTTTTTTTTTTTTTTTTTCCCTCTATGCATATTTCTGAAGTTCCATATTTGGCCATCTCATGTCCTGCAAGATCAACAGGGACAAATGACCTTGTTTTCTTCTTTTTCTTTTTCTAGAGAAATTGCATGTGCACATCTGAATGTTATCAATTTGGAAAGAAATAACATATAATTTGGTCTTTCAAAGGCAGTTCAGTGTTGATTTTAAAATAGGCTGAAAATTACCAAAGGAATATATCGTTATTCATTATTATTATTGACACTCCCTCAAAGTTTAACTGTATATTTCAACTTTTTCTTCATCATTGACATTTAACACAGATGCTTGATTAATATCACTCTCATAGATTCTAATTAAAAATGCATAGTTTCCACTGCTGCTTCATATATTATTGATACATATTGGTTGAATCTTGACTTTAATTTTACTCAGTCTCCTTTGTCTTTCAAATTTCACTTCACTTTCCTTAGATGGAGGAAATCAGTATTCATCATTATCACAACATTGTATCCCAGTGTTGTTTTTCTGCATGCAGTATAAAATAATGTTTCCTTCCTGTCTGTTTCATTCCTGAAATTAATAAGCACTGTAAAAATAGGTTATTTAACTCTGAATATTCAACACACACAGCTTAATTAATTACATTGTTATCTGAGAAACATGTTTTTTGCTGATGGTTATGAAAACTTTGATTCATGTTTGCATTATAATCTTTTTAGAATCAGATTTTCAAACATTTATTTATTTATTTTTGTATTTTTTTTCATTTGAGTTATACACGTACTCATATATATACCCTTATATACTCATATATACTCAGAATTTGTTTCTTCCATCTTTCAGGACAAATTTCTGCTAATTTATCCTATAGTTACACATTTTTAATTCAGTTAATCCTCTTTGTCTCTTCCTGAGTTTTCCTTACAGCATTCTTGCTCAATTTTTCTACAAGCACGCAGAATAGTTGAATGGTGACATTGCCTCAAAATACTATCACCGCAAGTTTATTCATGTATACTATGCATTTGTCGTCAGTTGTTGCTATCTCTTCATGGATTTCTTTGTGTCATTCACTAACTATCCCTTTGGACTCCTTTGAACTCTTTAATTATCCTTTTTGAACTTGTGTCTGTTTTAGACCTGTTATTCCTTGAGTTGTTTAGCATTGTAATCCTAGTGATCTTTGTTTCTTTCTCATTAGGCTTCAGATCTAAGTGACTTTTCCATTTTACTGATTAATAGTATGTCTTTAGCATGAAGTCATCTGACAGTTTTTCTAGTATTGTAACCTAGAACTCTATTTACTTAATATTTAAATGTATACTTAATAGAAACATGAACAATTTTAGTATAATACAAAGCTATAAATGACAGATCTCTTTAATTTTTTAATATTTTGCCAACATTGGTCATTGTCCAAATTTCAGTGGGTGAAAGTACAGCATGGCCCAAAACAAACGACACTGAACTGTTTTGAACAGAAAACGCTGCAACCGAAAGAATAATAAACGGTGATTGTTGACAAATACATGTTCAATGTGATCTCCTTGGCAGTTTAAGCAGTACTCGTAGCAGTTGCATAGGTGTACCTCACCATGTTCTGGAAGAGAGGTTGTTCCATTCCCCTAAGAGTTGTCACAATCTTTTGCCACAGCTCAGCAATATTTGCCGGAGGTTGTCCTTGAAAAAGCATTTCCTTCAGCATTCGGTTCGATGGATAGCATAACCTTAATCGTGGGTGCTGGACGGTTAAAACACTCCCAAAATTCTGTAGCAACATGTAGCAGGCTAGGTCCATTGCCAAGGACTGTATGATCGAAAAAAATACTCCACAATAAACACTTTCTCTTCAGTAGTTAATATCATTTTCACAGCAACACTGATTAATCTCTCATTCACAATCTTTCCTGTTCCAAATACAACAATCGCCTACGTGTTCATCTCACAGTGCCACTTTTCATGTGGTCAAATTGTTCAGTGCCATTTGTTTTTGGCCTTACTGCATAACTAGAGCTATAATAATTTCTTATAATTATCAATTAACTTTGGTTATTATATTCATAACCATAAATTTGAACTTAAGTTGTCAGATGATATTCTATGTAAGAAGGCAGTACTTGGGGAGGAAATACATCTGTTATCAGTGATAAGGGATGAAAAGAATGAAAGTTCCTAATCTGCATGTCAATATTTTTAATTAAGTCATATTTTTAAATTTGGTATTTTCGTTTCAATGTTTCAATAATTCTTTGGTTTCATTTATTCATTTAAAGCAAGCAGTTCAAAAATTGAAAGCTATCCATAAAAGAACCTGGAACTTTGAATTAATTCTTAATTTTACTTTTTTTTTTTTTTTTTAAGCAAAAGTCATATAATCAACAGTATTAATTATGACTATTTATAATTATTGACCATTGAATTCAGTAAACAATACTTAAATTCTAGGGAATAATATTGAAAAAAAAGAAGCTATAAGAGAGATTTGAAATTATTATTTAATTCAAGGAAGAAAGAAAAAGGGAATTAAATGCAGACCAGAGAAAATATTGAATGAATACGAATAAAAATGTTTAAAATTATAGATGTAATAAATTGTATAAAAGTGGTTCCGCAAATATATTTATGAGTAATAGTAAGAATACTATTATTTGTTAAATAATAATAGTAAGAATAGATTATTTGTTAAATGTAAGATTGTGGGAATTAATTAGGTCGGTCAAAACTATAAAATATTCCTATTGTTAATTGTAGGTTATTAATTAGTAATGACAAAATATCAGTTAAATATAATGCTGTCTATTAATGTGGGTGGAAATGTTGAATATAAAATTAAAATTTTGTAAATATAAAATATAAAACATTACTGTCTTAATTTTTAAATATTGTTGTTTCAAAGTTCTTCAAAATTCTGAAATACAGTCATACCCCGCTGCAACAATTTTGTTTATTGATGCTTCACTCATATGACAGTTTTGAATTGTTATCAATCCTCAATTTTGCATTATCTGATTTGTCACTGTGATTCTTCGGCATCCAGATGGCATCAGCTTGCTTACAAACTACATTACATGCTTCATCTCTGTGATTAATGAATATTTTACTCTGAATGATGCATATACTGCACATTATCACGTACATGCATAATTGACTTAAATAAAACATTAATAAATAAAATAAACACTGAATCCATGCAATTTTGCTTTACTCTTGTTTTAAAATTCATTATGCTAAATTCATTATGTGATTAAATGAATATTAAATTGTTTATAAATTTCTATTATTTTTTTCTTGTTTTTACCTTTTTTTCGTAAAATAAGTTTAAGATGAACTTTTAAAACTAGAGGAAAGCAAAATTGCATGCCTACAGTGTTTATTTTATCTATTGATGCTTTAAGTCAGTTATGCATGATTGCAGTGCAATGTATTCGTAGTTCAGTGAAAAAAATAAATAAAGCAGTGCTTCACAATCAGATAATTTTTGCTTTATAACAACAATCTAGAACCTAACATGATGCAATACTGGGGCATGCCTGTAATAATACAATAGAAACTGCACAAGCATAGGCGATTCCCAGAAATTTGGAATGGAATGTTATAATGGCTCTCACTGTTGTTGAACCAAAAAAATATTGTCTACTTTTCCTGGAAGGAGGAATTCACAAATAAATTGATGAGTGTCCAATCAAAATTATTCGTTATCTCAGACCTGTAGACTTAAGTACATTTAGTGCACATTTTAATTAATCTTACTTTCATTTGTTCTTTGTAGACATATGAACGAAGGAAGTACCATTAGGGATTATTTGAAGAAATTCATAAAATACAATAATTACTAATTGCATTGTTGTAAATTACAGTGCTTTCATGGGATAAGAGTGAAGGTACCTCATAGCAATGCCACTAAGAGCCAGTGGCCAGTTAGGCTTGTTAGGAATGTGATGATAAATAGAAAAAGTTATGTTTACAATCATATTACTCTGAACCTACAAATATATTCCTTACTATCCAACAGATAATGGTGTCAGCTTACCAAAAAAAAAAAAAAAAAAAATCCTGCTGGAATGTTTTAGACACTGTATAGAATATAAATAACTACAGAGTTTAAGAAAGTGTGCAAAAATTGCAAATTGCTTCTGAGTTATTCCGTAATATTACTTAAGGCTTTACGTAGAAACACACCATGATATTCTGTGTTATTGATATACATAAGTAATTGTGATATTATGTTATTTATCTGTACATTAACAATATTTCCTACACATTAAACCAACTTCTGCCTTAGAAACGCTTGCTTGTGTTTCCAACTCTTATATTTCAATTAGTCCAAATTGTATTACCTGCTTCTATCTGAAACTTTATTTAGCCTAACCTTAAATTTAGTAAAAAAAAAAAAAAAATGGGGAGAATGATCAATCATACATTACCAAAATAAGGATTCATAAGAATTTACATAGAAGATTGGGTTATAAAAAAGAAAGAAAGAAAAAGCAAACTTGTTCAAATACTTGCAATTGTTACTTTCCATCAATTGAGACCTGCTTCTTTTATCTCTGCAGTATGTTTCTTTCATTTTGTTTTTTTAATTCAAATTTAATTTATTTAAAAATTTATGATGCAAAATAAACTAATGTTAAATTGTGTAAGTTGGCAATGCAGAGGAAGTTTAAAATTTGAATGAACTGTAACAGAGTATTCTAAGTTTGTTCATTCATAAAATTTTGAGGAGTCGCCCTCTTCAAAAAATTTATTTCTTTTGGAGTGAGTGTTTTTCCATATGCAGCTTTTATGTTTTTCGATACGGAATCTCTGGTTTATTAAATTTAAGCTTTATAACTTTTTTAACTTTACTTAACTTTAACTTAACTTTTTAACTTTACTTTTTTAACTTTAGTTCTTAGAACATCAAACATTTTTTTTTTTTTTATCGATTTACTATTTTAAATAATATAGACACTCGCAGATAATTTCATTTTGCACATTACATGATACATACTTGACACAGTACATGGTGGTACATGAGCAGTCTTTTAGTGAATGCCAATTGCATAAGTTTTAATATGAAAACTAGTTTGATTTTGGATAATATGAGTTTTTTTCAGGATTCGGATAAAAGATGTTCTACAAAATAAAACTTATTAATCAATAGAGGCCCCAAAAATTGTTCTGCAAATTCTATGCTGCCCACTTCATCTTTAAATTTATTCCCAAACTTACAAAATTGGAAACTTGTTTGTCTGTTATTGTCATTAATGTGTTTTGTTTTTCCAAGATAATGAAGAATATTATCAGCTTTAAAAAGAAAGTCTCATTTTTCTTTAATTTTTTGCTCTAAAAAAAAAGGATGATTAAACTTGACCTTTTATAGTATTTGAAATACCATTCCTTAGTTTAGTAAATATGTCTTTTTTTTTTCTTCCATTCAGATAATGTTAATATCAAATATTTTGTTAGAGTTTTGATATCAGATTAATAGAATTTATGATAACAAAAGAAGTTACAGTTATTTCTTCAATTTGCATATAATTTTTTTAAAATTTCTACGATTTCGATATTCATTTTCTTTATTTCCTTCAAGGATATGTTAAAACAAAGTTAATCTGGTTAGGTCTATAATAGAAACTTAATAGTAAGATTTGAAAATCAAGTTATACAAATTTTAAAAGTTGTAAAATTAAGAACATATCGTAGACTTTGCACTGTTAATGTTGCTGTTTTAATAAATGCGAAAGTAATCACTGGTTACCCTCCTATTAAACTTATATTTGCTGTCAATACAGATTAAATATATATATATGTGCATATATTATTGATCACACATTGCATTCACATTGATCCTAATAAACAGCATGAAATTGTTTTGCATTCTTATGTCAGTTTTGGATTCTTGAGACACAAAGAAATATCATAGACATCTGGAGAGGATAACTTAAAGTCTGAAGTTATCCTCATTGTATGAGAACTTCTAGTAATAGTGAGTGATGGCTTGCCAAACAAGGAGAGGCTAAAAATAAAAGAGTTGGGCAAGTGGAATGTGCATCTTAAATCTGCAGTCAGAAAAATAACAATCATTTACATTTTTTTTTGCATTATTACATCAGTTTAGATTTTAAACAAATCTCATATTAGAAATCACTTTGGTTAACAATTTTTTTTTCTCCAAATAGAATTAGTACTGTTAGGTCTGCTTGTTAAATTACTGGTATTTGAGGATACTTACGTTTCTTCCTTTAAAATAATCTCAATTTGAAATTAATTGTTTTGTTTGTTTGTTTTTTCTTAGAGTAAGTTTGTAGAAAGTTGTTTTAATTTTTTGAAGAAATGAAATTCTGCATTTAGTTTTTGTCTGATTCCTGAAGATTGCTGATTATTCTCCCCCCCCCCTCCATCTTTTCAAATGGCCTGGAACTTAATTAATAAATTTATGAAATTAACAAATGTATATTTTTGTCCAGTTATATTTTACTTAATTGAAAGCTTTACATTATTCCTCCTATTAATCCAACTTGTCAGAATCCCTTCAATAAAATATTACAATATATTGTGTTCTTTATATGCCCTGTTATTATTTAAAAATAAGAATATACCTAAAAATTCTGAACTAATGTACATTACTGAAATGTTTTAATAAAATAGTAAAAATTGACATTTCATTGATAATACGTCTTTATTACAGAAAAGATTTATTTTGTAGTACAAAGTAAACATTTGCTGGGAACTTTATTTAGAAGCATCACTTATTAATTAAAGTTTCATTTAATTTTTTGTGCCGCCATTTTGCATTTACGATCTTTTTTTTTTTTTTTTTGTTAGGAAAAAAAAAAATACTTTTTTTATTTTATTTTATCTGTAGTCTTATCATTTTTCTTATTTGTATGTAAGAGTTCTCTTTGGTTTTCAGAAGTGAAATATAAGCTTTTCATTTGGTTATTGCACTTAGAGCAGCTTCTCTTTTAATAAAAACAGTTTGTTTCTCAAATGCTGGCAAAGTTTGTGGTTGACTGGTTTTTAACCCACTTTCACTGCCCAAAAATTACTTCAGTATATCTGCTTCCCAGAAAGCAAAACAGTAGTTGAACATATAGCATTGATTCACACACTGCTATTAGGAACCGCGTACAGGTGAAGGTGACACTCACTAAATCTACACTAATAATGAAGTAATTATTCTTTTTAAATGTATTCAGATCTTCAACTTGAGCACAACCGAGCATTCTTAAGATAGTTTTGAGCATAAGTTTCCTTGGGAGGTGTGTGTTTGTATTCCACTATTGCTACATGAAGTTTTAACACAGTTTTCCTTGTTTATTACTATAGCAGTGATGGCACCTTTAACCTAATTATTCATTTAATTATAATAAACATAAGGAACACTAGTAATAGAGATATTAGTGTATTAATTTTACTTAGAATTTCAATTTCACATATAAATTCTTTGTGCTTTTAAATTTAATTTACCAAAATAATAGAATTTTTATATATTTTTTTCAGTTACAGATTTTTAGCAAAATTTCATGCTTTGATAAGGTTGCATATAGAAATAATTTTTTTGATGTAAACGAATTAACCAAGAATTTTATTTGGGGGAGATTTAAAATTAGGAATTTTCTAGTAAAAAATTACAATTGTCATTTAGAAACATTTGCAATAAAAGCTTTTGTAAATACCATTCTGTCAAAATTCAAATATCTTTCTGAACTATAAAATTAAAAATTTTCCTTACACTATCAGTTTCAGGGAACATAATGTTTGTTTCTTTCCAGTTGTTGAGGTTCTGAAGTTGTTAATATATATTTGCAGTTAATTTAAATATTGTCTGACACATTCTTGTTAGTAGTATATCTTGATCTTTAATCCATATTTTTTCTTTTTTAAATAAATTTTGAAATTTTCTTTTTTGCTTTCTTTTCCCCTTTTCTTTTAAGCCCTTTAACTGATCATCATTCTTTCGATTTTAAGTATAAACAAAAAAAAAATAAGAATGTTTGAGTTTGTTTTTTAAATTACTGAATGTTAGAATTTGATGCACTATTTTTAATTTGTTTTGTTAACTTGCCAAATAAATTTTCAGTGACAGTTCATATTCATTATCATTTGAGGATTATTTTGAATGCAGCAATTTTAAAATTATACCTTGTTAATGATTTTGTAGATTTTAGCAGAGCTGTGGAGTCTTTTAAGAGTAGGGAGTTGTAGAGCAGTTTTAAGTGGAATCAGACACAGTAAAAATTTATCAACTCTAACTCTGGCTTCAAAACTGATAATATAATAGCAATATATAAATAAATATATGCTGTGGTCTTTTACTCCTAATTGTGTACTTATGTTTGTAGCAAAATGGTTGTTTTTAAAGGTCATTTGCCTGAAGGGACATTTTGCACTGTAATGACTACACAGGGATGGGTAAGACTGTTATATTAGTTTGGATAACTTCAATCTCTTCCACTCCTCTCCAAAAAAAAAAAGAAACAATACCAAGATTAATGTGGAGTGAATCCATCTATCTATCTATCTATCTATATAGTTTTTTTTTTTCTTCTGCTTTTGAAAAAAATCAAATAACCAAACAGTTAAAGGCGCCCAAATAAAATTGGTGGAAAATGAATTGTTGAATTGCATGATTCATTGAATTGACCATAGGTAAACTATTCTTGTAGCAGCACATGACTAATTCTAGTTTTGATTTTTTTTTAAATATATGCAATAATGATTTAAATATATGCAAAAAATTTCTCTTTTAATAGTTAGTTTTAAATTTATTACTAACATCAAGCTTTCATATTTGTTGTTCATAAGCTACTCCACTTAAGTATTAAAACGAAATAGTAACACAACATCAGATTTTATTGATTGAATCTAAATTTTTTATTAGTGGTCCCATGTTACAGTTAACATAGGGAACCGCTATTGCTTTTGTGTTGTCTGTATGTCACACTCTTTAGCGGCCAAACGGTTAGAGATATTAGAATGAAACCTTCACCATTGTGTTCAGCATCAAAAAGTAGGTGACCACGAAAAAAAAAAAATAGACCTGTAGGACCACTCCCTGACCTCCCAAATTAACGTTTTCCATAGCAGTGTTAGTAATAATGATAACAATTAACAGTAATAATACTGATGCTTCATACATAACAATATTAACAATTGCCAACAGGACATCATTGTTAATATTTACAAACGTATTGTTTCCTAAATTCTTTAACATATTCAAATGATACACTAAGCATTGTATTAGCAAACCCTAGGTTACAGCTTGCCTGTAAAAGATAAAGGAACGGTCTTGCATTTATATGCTCTTGCTTTTAATTATTTTGTTTATACAATTGTGCATATTATGGGGCCGCTTTACTTTTGACACTGTCTAAAAGCATTAATTACCTTGTTTTGTAATGTAATACTTCAAAATATTATTATGTAAGTGCCAAAATTCATAAACTGATAAGAATGTCTGCAAATTTTCGCATGAGAATGTATTACTTTTAAATCTCATGTAGGCCAATGTTGAAAGTATCATTTTTTATTTTTTTTTTCGAATATGAATGTTGTATTTTTGCTAGAATGTAGAAAAATTAGCATTTTTGTTAATTTTGATTAGTACTGCACTAGACCTTTTTTTTTTTTTTTTTTTTTAATCACAGATAATTTTGAAGCAATAAAGTAAATATATTGTGCTTGTGTTTTATCATTTCTTCTAATATTTTTTTTTTTATCCCTTTCTTATTTAAGGATTCTGTTTCAAGAGCTGTGAAACTTAATGCCACACGTAACAGTGGTGAACCAGCTTCATCGGACACACTCTACAAGCTGCAAGGAGACCCTCAGCATAATGGTAAACAGTCTTCAGGACGTAAGTTTGATTACTGTTACTGAATTCATTATTAATTTAATGTGTTAATTGCAAAATGGAGTGTGATTAGGATAATCCTTTTCATTTTTGTTTCTGATCATTAATTTTACATTCATGAATGATGAATTAAAATAATATCATTTAGATTAGCAATAATGTATAAAATATAGTAATTTACAAAACCTTTAAGTATTTTAAAAAATAAATTATGGAATCACTATTGATTAACTGATGTTTTTCTAAAAGGGAATTCCTTAGTTTCGTGAAATAATATATTAATTATTATTTGCTTTTATTTACTGAAACAAAATACATTTTTAAGAGATTTACAAATATTTTATTCTGAATTAGTTAAGATTTTGAAAATTAATAGAAGAAAACAAATCTTAAAACAATATTAAAATGAAAAAATAAAAGAAAATACAAAGATATACTACATATGAAGTATAGAGATACGTAGAAATAAAAAAACTTCAAGTCTATTATCCATAAAATGTTTCTTAATATTTCTTTTCTTTTTCTTTTATTTTTTTTTTAAGTCATGAAAATAAAATTAAAAAAAAAGCGAGAAGCCTAGGTTTATATTCAAATTATAATTATTGAATACAGATAATACAAATTTTCCATTTGCTGGGGGGGAAAAAAATGAATTACATCCACATTATTTACTTAAATTGTCCATATCAAGTTAATTTTAATCCATCAAATCATATGCTGATTTATGGATTAGCTAGAAAGGATTTAATTTTCATTGTTTAAGAGTATGAGATATAAACAGAAATCTATTGTTTAGATTCCATTGCTGTTCTATGGAATGTTTGAATTATCTGCTAATTTCTTGATCCAAACCTTGGAAAAACATTTAATGCCAATGTTAGATTGTCCCTATTCCTTGAATATGCATACCAAGTTTCAAAAAGATCCATCCAGCAGTTCAGGGATCATTAAGGGGAGGGGATATTTACATCCTGATGAGCCTCACTTATGGAAAGTAGGCTAAAAATATGAAATTTTCTTCTAGCTTTTTATTGCAAGATAAATACCTAAAACCCAGCATTTCTCTTGTCTGAAATGAAACAGTCTGAAATTAATCAGAATTTATCAGAGAAATTTTCTTTTGTTTGTTTTGCCATTAGTGTCTTTTACAATATATGTTAGTGGTTTCTGAGTTTCTGTCTTAGTTCACTTTTGTATGTCCCGATTTTCTTCAGATGTATCATTAATGGAAGTTAAACTTAAGATTCTATCTGGCAGTCTTTCAATTATTCTTAGCAAGGTAGCTCACAACGTCAAGACTTTTATGCTAATAAAAGGAAAGTTAAGGATTATTCAGTCTTCACAGCAAAATACTGTTGACTGGAATGTCCATACAATTCTTTCTCAGATGATTATGGTTTTCTCACCGATCTTCAGATACTTATTTAGCTTCACTCAAGATTTGCTTTGTTATTCTCCCTTACCGCTGCTGCATGATAGTTAGCAGCATGTAACATGTAACACATGTTTTCATATTTTTATTTTTTAATGTAACAATTCTTTATCCTTGTATCCCTGCACAATTTCAGAAGAACTTATATAACCTCACAGTTATATTTACTGTCTATTCCTTTATGTGGTTTTATAAATTAACATTTTACAGACAATGATTTTTGTGAGTCATTTACAACTGCATTCACAGGCTGATCTTTTGATCTGTTCGGGGCATTTGAGACATGTAATCAGCTTGATAATCTTTAGAAGAAACCCTCATGTCTTGATAAATTATTTAGGTTGCTTTAATAAGCATTTGTATTTTCCTGAACTTTGTATATTTCCTTTGTTAAGATCTTTTATTTCTCTTGCATTTCATTATTATCAACCTGTTGATGAACCTCCATCCAGTTATAATCTATAATCAGTTGTATGCTTTTCATTGAGAGGGCGAAAATGTAGTTTTAGTTAGAATCAGACCATAACTTATTCATTGCTTTCTTAATGACCATTGTTTTTTGTTCTTTTATTTGCCTTGGTGAATAAAAATTTAATTGATATTTTGTCTTAAGCATATTGTTTCCTCTCACTCTTATATAATCTGATTAACATATAATGTCTTCTGTAGGATTAATTGATTCTAATTTGCTTGCAGAAGTATCTCTTGTTAAGAGATGTCTTTATTATGATTTCTTTCAGAAAAATTCTTGGAAGGCTCAAGTTTTACCAATGCAGCACATTTCTTTTCCCTTCTACTACTTCTGCTTTGACTTCAATGTATGAATAAATATGGAGGATCTTTATATTAATTAAATATGAAGATATTTTATCTATTGGGACTACAAAGCATTACAATTTTTACTGCTACAGATTTTATGGCATCTAATGTCCCCCTTTGAATTGATTCCAGATGACAAGTATTCTTTGCAATCCTGCTGAAAGAATTAATTAATGCTTTCTTGATGCTCTGCCCTAATCCTCACAATTAACATTAACAAGGAGTTTTGGTGACTATTTGTTAATTGTACTTTAAAATCTTCCATGTATGGCCTTTTACAGTTTGACCCCAGTTTCAAATGTGATCTATGAGAAGGCTTTCAATAATCAAAAGTAGTCTGCCATATAGTATTGTGCACATTTGCACTACTGTTTTAACATGAAGAAACACCATTCAAAGCAAATTTAGGTCTTTTATAAAGCTCCTTTTGCCTCATCTTTTTAGATGAGTATTCTTCCATTTTTCTTTTTTTTTAACTGTCAGATTTACAATATATTGAAATTCTTACATTATCTCAGGAATTTCTGAATAAATAATAAGATTTTCAAATTTTTTATTATTATTATGGAAAAGTTTTAAACCTTGGGTTTCCCCAGCAAAGACAACATGGCGGCTCAAGGACCAAAGCACATATTGCTAAGTGTAAAAAAAAAAAACAAAAAAAAAACTATTATTATTATTATTCCTTCTCTTTCATTTATTCTCCATTGAAGAAAATGATTCAGACATTCATTCAGTTATCTGTAGAAATATGGGGATTTTTTGCGCCCAGTTGATGGTTCAAATTTCAACATCCATTAATAACAGATCAAGTTTTAATCCCTTATTCCAACTTCAGATTGTTTTTGTGTTGAATTAGTTATATTCCAGTGGATTACATTGCTCAGGAAACTACAAATATTTTTATATTCGAGTTATTATTTTCCAAAGTAATTAATTATCATTTCAAGTTTAGGATGCATTAGCTGTCTGGAAAGCAAGAACTTTTAATAAAAATATGTTCATTATATTTAACACTGACCCAAAAGTTATTTTTTTTTTATTTTTTTTTATTAATTAATTAATTAATTAAATGAAGAACAATAAATTAATTTCTTATTATTGACAATAATTGGTGCCAAGTTGCATCAATTTTAAAGTGCTCTAGTGAGGAAGTTAGCTTTCTTTCAACACTGGCATTTTATTAGATTGTATGACACAGAAGATTTAAGCCTCTCTGGACCTTTAAATTCATATCGTTGTGTACTTGGTCAACTGACAGTATATCAAGACAGATATTCTGCAAACGTTTCATTTTTGAGAACAGCTTGGAGATATTCAATTAGAAAGTGGAATACAGTATCCAGTTAAAACTACAATAGTATTCCTTTTCAACATGGATTGGTGTTCTTTCCATTCATTTATGATCATTTGGTTATTTATTTTGTACTTTAATTTTACATCTCATTCAAGATCTGTCGCATAGATCTCAGATCTACACCTACATCTTTAAAAGAATATTCCTATCTTATATTAATAGCACTTTTAGTGCCTACATTTTTAAATTATTCTATTTAAAAATCCCTACTGTATTTTTTATAATTGTTTAAATTGCAATTTTTAAAAACTTTTTTTTTTCCATCAATCATCAAATCTATATTTCACCTTTTCTTTTTGTTGCAATAGCGTTTTGGCTCTGCTAGTTTTCTGTAGCAAATTTTCCAAAGTTTAGAGAGCACAATATCTATTTCCCAGTGGAGCTATAATTATAGCCAGTAGTTCTTTTGTAATGAATTTCTTCTTAATTGTTATTATCTATTTTAGATATTAACAATTTTTACATTACTTATTTTTACATTTTTTATATATATATACAGTAAAATCCCAGTTAACCGAACTCGGGTCAACCGAAATCCGGGTTATCCGAAAGTCCTCCGAAAATCGAAAATCCAAACAATGATACTGTACTGCATAGAAATAATTCGAGGGCGAGAGTGTGTTGGGCTATGGCTAAACAAACAAAAATTACTTAGTTTTTTTAAATGAGTAATTCATACGCTACAAACTATTAAGTACAGAATACTGTATATTGATGTAGCCTACTGTAATCCTAAAAATGTAATTTTAACTTTAATAAAGAACATAAGTATATTATACAAAGAGATTTTTGAATTCATTTGACCTTCAAAACCTTTCAAAAATATGTACTGTAATTACAATACAAAATACTGTAGCTGTATTAGATGTTCATGGCTTAACCGAAAAAATTGTTATCCAAAACGGCTCCCCCCCCCCCTTTTTAGCTCGGTTAATCGGGGTTTTACTATATATATATATATATATATATATATATATATATATATATATATACTCATGTTTGTGAAAATTGCATCAGAAAATCTATTACACATATTACTAATAGTGATACAAACAAATGATTAAAGTTTCAGAGCAAAATTACAACAATCAGTATGGTATAGAGCCTCCACGAGCTGCAATAACAGCTGCTATATGCGGTGGCATTGAATAAAACAGGCCTTGGATGTGTTCCTGGGGATTCGCCTGCCAGGCTGCTTCTGAGTCCACAGTTCATCGGTATTGGCTGCTGGATGACAATGATGGACTAGTTGCCAAGTATCCCAGACATGTTCAATAGGTGACATATCAGGCAACCATGCAGACCAGGGAAGAATGGGTATCTGCCTTGCATCAAAGATGGCCTGGACATTTCTCGCAACATGAGGTCAGGCATTGTCTTGTTAGAATGTAGCTCCAGAAGTGTGCTGAAGGAAGGGTAGACTTCCCGTTCCACAACTACCCTGATATAGTGGTTGCTGTTGAGTGCCCACAATTCGTAAGAGCCAAGATTGCCTACAATACCCAATTGCTCCTCAAACAATCAAGCCTAATGTTTGTGCAGTATGACACTGGACAATGACACCTTGATATCGTCTAATGCATATGCGGTCATCATTGTAATCCAAGTGGAAGCGGGACTTGTCTGAAAACACGACATAGTGCCAATCTGCATGCCAGTAGGTGTGTTCAAGAGCCAACTGTAGCCTGAGGCGTCAATGGTTCATTCCCAAGGGAATCCTCGGCAAAGAAATGCATGTACATATTCCTCTGCATAGCAGATGCCATCGAACTGTGGAACCAGACAATGTCAGACCTGTTGCAGTGTTCCAACATTATGCTAACACTCAAGAAGAAGCTGAATGGTTTGTCACTGATGAGTTGTCTATCATCCAATGGTGTAGTCACATTTTGTGGTCCACTTCTAGATTTTCAACTCGACCTGTTCTCATCAGTCCACTACTTCCATGTTTACATCGCTGTCATAGCATTATTCACCATACAAGCAGCAATTTCATGATCGTCCTTCACGCAAGCCTATCATTCGGCCCCGTTCAAACTCTGTAGCTTGTTTATAAGGCGCCCTTTGACTTCGATGAGGCATACTGATGCCAGTAGGCACGTTTACAGCTCTCTGACGATGAAAAACTATTTGTTTGAATCCGCAACAGTCCTCTACTTACACGCTCTTATACGACAATTCAGAGGGTGCTGCTGAGTCTAGGCATGTGCAATCATTCCCAAATTTTAATCATATGCATATCATACACTGCTTTACATTTCTTGTAAGTTTCACTTCATTTGCATGTTTCCTTAATGGTGTTGCATTTTTCACAAACATGAGTGTATATAATGTAAAAATGTTTAGATCTGTTGATAATTCTACATTAATTAGAAGTGTGTTTTTTTTTTTAATTTTTTTTTAATCCATATTTTAGCTGCTTTCAAACTTCAATCATGTTGGTGATCCTCTCATGTCTCGGGTTACTTTTCTAATTTATCAAGGGTAATCTTTGTCAGTCGTGCTTCTTTCTACCAAACTAATATTTTGAACACTAAAGAGAGATCAAGGGCTGGTCTTTATTATTGCATCTGTTTTTTTTATTTTTTTTATTTAAGGATTGCAGAATTAAAAATAGCAAATCTCATAAAAAGTTGCTTTGAATCCTATTAATGTTTTGGGATAATTGAGTGTAATTGTTGATAATTGTTCGCATTCCTCACAATTAGATTCCGTGATTTGAAACTGCAACTGAAAGATTGAACATAAAAAAATGAATAGGCTGAAAACATGATTTGCACTTTCAAACAAATAAAAAATTTTTTTTTTTTTTTTTTTAATTTTTCCAGTTGAATATATCTCAGAGGTTGGGAAAGCTGCTTATTTCAAATTTAAAACTTTTGTGCTACATTACTGCTTTTAAAATTGCTTTTCAAATGAGAAGCTTCCTACTAATAGCCAAAGTAGGAAGTTCAATAAAACTGTTGGCTACTGTTCAATAAAATGCATGCTTTCACAATATAACAGAAATAATTTTCTATTTATTTGTGGCTTATTTCACACTAATCTTCAAAAATTGGAATTCAAATTAAATATATGATTTTAGTCTTAAGAAAAAAAAATGATCAATCAATTGTTAGATCCCTGACAGCAACAAAGGTACAAAAAGCATGATTATAAATTAGAATAAACATATGAATAAAATATCAGTGTTGAAAGCTAGTGTTGAATGAAAAAAAAAAAAAAAGCTAGTGTTGAATGAATCATATTATAAAGAATCAGAATAATAGATCATAAATAAATAAATAAATTACTGTAGATTTTGTTTTCTTACAAAAATTTTTAATATTCAGTTTTTATTTAAAAATAGCCTTTTTTTAATGTTATTTTTAATTTTTTTTCTTTTTCTTTTCTTTAGCATTTTTAAATATTTCATCAAAAATTATCAGAAAACCAAGTTTTGAAAAGACACTAAATTTGCACCGAGGAAGCCCTGCACTTGACAGCAGTACAGCCAGTACTCGTTCTGATAGCCCTAGCATTACTTTGGGTGGTTTTCAGTCACGTAGCACATTTGAGTCGGTTGTTAGAAGTAATGCTCAGTTAACTGATTCTGTGTCCCACCTTCAAGTTTCCCGACAATATTCACCAAATTTTGGAATAGAACCACCTCCTCCTCCACCTCCCAGGACTCAAGGCCCACCACCCACTCCACCCAGAGGGACTACACCACCTCCAGCACAACTTGTGCAGTCAACATTCCTGCCTACCACTCAGGTACTAATTCTTTGCTAATTATAAAAGTGGTGATCTAATTTTAAAAGTATTAAAAAAAAAATAAAAATAAAAAAGAACGTGTCTATTTTGATGTCAATGTAAGTATTGGTCAAACTAATTAAATGAAAGATAAAGGGAAAATTACATAACAGAAAAACAAAAACGCACATAACTAAACAAAAATTCACTGTTTTTTTTTTCTGTTATGTAATAATCTTATACGCACGTTAAATTTCATTTCAATAAAGGGAAAATGATAACATTTTATACATCATAGGCTTTGACAGTGTAACATTTAAGAAATTAAATTGTTATAGAAGATCTTTTCTGTCAGCATGTTCTCCTTAAGCATCTAATTCACTAATTGCAATGGTAATAACAAAAAAAAAATAGAAAGAAAGAAACCCGTTAAAAATGGATTAACTGTTAATTTTTTTTTTTTTTAATGGTCTTATTCTAAAAATATCCACTTTACAAAAAAAACGAAATTTTCACCAATAAAATTGCATAAATATGGAAAATTTCATATTTAGCTATAAAACATGAGATATCTGCATGTGAACTAATGTAAAGAAATAGCAACATATAGCTAAGGAAGCAGTTTTATCAGTTATTGTATACTGAAACTGCATATTGGGTGTTTCAGAATCATTCATATACCATTGCATTTGACTAGATTTTCCACTACATTAATAGTAGCTATAATCCCAAACCACAGACCAAATTCTTTGGATTGAACATGATGATTTGAAGAGGAAGGTACAGAATCAATATTTATTAAATAATTTAGTAATGTAATATAATTCCATGCAAACCACTCATAAATACAATTTATTTTCTATTTTTAAAAGTAAATCTTTATTATACCAATATGCTTTATTAATATATTATTTATATGGTCATGGTTAAATTTGTCTACATTTAAATTTAGACAACTATACTGTGGTCTTGCGAATAAGTTATTGACAGAACATAAGAAAAGATTGTGACAAATGTATTAAAATATTGGTTAGTATTAGAAAGATGGTTAATAAAAAATCATTAATTTGAAAATTTTTGAATTGCAGTCATGATAGATATAATGCATATCTTGGTATTATTATAAGCAGTTATGATATATATAATTCATATCTTGGTATTATTATAAGCATGCAGTTATCTGTTAAATATGTAGAAAACATGGGTAACCTACATTTAAAAATGACTTTACCCATTAAGTTTTTTTAATGATTATATGAAAAGATCATTTCAAGACGATAAGCAAAATGTAGACAACCCCCTCAAAGAAAAAAAAAGTATTATAGGAAGAGTTTCAAAAGTAGAATTCGGTGTTAATTTGTTTAAATACATCTACAACCCCAAGTCTTTTGGCTAGCAAAAACTATTAGTATTTACATTCATGTCTTTTGAGTAGTTCTTTGACAGATGAAAGTTAAAGGCAAAGTTACACATCAAAAACAAGTAGTGAAGACCCACTTTCACATAAAAATCTGTAAAATTCTGGATAAAAGTAAACATATAACAGTACATAACGTATAGTCAGAAACCAAAAATCATTATTATAAATTAAAAACAAAATACATGTAGTACATAAATTGTTTGTTTTGCTTGAATTTATTTTGTTTAAAGCCAGATGCCCATTTAAATGACATTCTGTATCTGGTCTTGCCAAATCTTGAGAGACTTTGGCATGAGAAAATAGCATCAAACTTCATACTAATTTGTGTCAATCAACACTTATGTCATGAAATCACAAATAAGTAAAATAAAGGGGTTATATTGAGTCTTCACAATAAAATTAGTGCGTGGAAAGGGATTTGCTAGTCAGAAAAGGTTGACAGTATTAATTACAATTTTCAGTTCTGAGTTATTGTCTATTATAAGATTGTTGTGTTGGAATGTCTGTCATTTAGAAACAATCAATGTAATACAAAAATAATAATTTGCAAGTTTTTATCATAGGGTTTTTTTTATAACTGATAATATAGCTCAAAATAATTGCACAGCTTTAAATTTCAAGTTGCTTGTTTATTCTTTTGCAATAATGTTATTTACTCTTGATTAAAAAAAGAGGAAGAGAAATCGAATAACCTACAAGTAGACAGTACTGATTGTTGGTTCTAGTACTGTTTCTACTAATTAAATATTAAAAAAAAAAATCTTTTTTTAGTAAAAGTAACGTAAAAGAAAATAAGAAATGCACAAAACTAAAAAAAAAAAGACAAACAAACAAACAAAAATTTACTGAGCTAATTTTGGTTTATGTGCTGGGAATCGGAGACAGTACCGTTTCGGTACCAATTGATTGATTGATTGTTATCCCCTTGTTATTCTTGATTTATTTTTTGATGTTTTTTTAAAATGAGGGGTCATTGTCTTGTTCGTTTCTCTGTTTTGTGTATTGTCCTCCTTCACTGAGCTGGGTATGCTGGACGGGATTGGACTGATGAGTGTTGCAATTTGAAATGATACAGTCTCCAATTCCCAGCACATAAATCAAAATTAGCTCAGTGAATTGTTGTTTTTTTTTGTTTGTTTTTTTAATTTTGTGCGTTTTTTATTTTCCTTTAAGTAATATTCTTGTCACGCACGTTGAATTTGATTTGATAGTAAAAGAAACAGAAATAGTAATAACAACAGTAGATCTAATAAAAATAATATAAAAGCATTTAAAATTGCCGACGTATTTTATGCTAATACTATTAAAGTAAAAAATGGCTATTTTAAGTTATTATTTTTAGGTTGAAGTATATTACATAAGTCTGGATTTCTGTTTTGCTTTGTTTTTTAAATATAAATAAATTTATTTTTTATTTTTTTTCTTTCAGCAGGTGCAGCATAAATTAAAGCGGATTTCCCCAGTACCCCAGTCCACTCGAACTCATGCAACTATTGGTTACAACAGTCCAATTTCTCAGAGTTCGACACCACAGCGGGGTACCAGTCCAGTTTCTGTTGGCAGAGCACCAATAATTGTGCAGAATTCTCTACACCTCCAGCAGCAACTGAATCAGCAGATTCAGTCATTGTATAATGGAGGAGTGGCACAAATGGAACCGCCTCCTCCTTATCCCATAGGCTCTACTGTGGTCCAGGGAACTGTAGGCATTGCCACTAAATTAACTTCACCCCCGCCTTACACAACAACAAGTAGTCGTCAGAGCCCTACACAGGGAAATAGCGATTATCCAGGGGTAATGGTATCTCAAATTCAAAAACGAACTTCTCCTACCATTTATCAGAACCAACTTCCATTCCCTTGTTCTTCATCACAGTCTCCTGTAACACCCATTGTTACCTCTGCTACTGTGGTAAATAGTAGTGCCTTAAGACCTGCTCCCCTGCAAGCATGGAGTGCTCGTCAACCACCTCCAATTATGCTGTCAGTGAAAAGTACTCAAGTTCAGAAACCAGTGTTACAGACTGCTGTGGCACCTACAGCTCCTCCTGTAAATAGTCCCCCTCCTCCACCACCACCTAGCTACACATGCAGCATTCAACAAAAAGTTCAGACAGAATCTCAAGTTAATCCATCTCAAGTGAATTCCATCGGAAGCTACGCTGGAATTGCTTCTGCAGTTACAACTCCTCATGTTTATGTTTCTGCTGGCTCTCAGTTTCCTACTGGAGCCAATGTTGCAGCAACAGTTCCCACAACAGAACCTCCAAGTTATGCTTCTACTATGCAAGCTTTAGCAGTTCAAAGAGGCATATCTCCTCTCTCTTCTAATGTTGTAAATACAAATCTTCCATCTTATAGTATGTCACTACATTCAGCAACAAGTGCCTCTACCACTGCTTCTCAGTCCTCTGTAACCAGTTCGATAGAAAGTATAACAAATAATTTAGAAACTCAACTTAAAACAGTAAGTCCTTCCCCAAATCCCATCACACCAGTTAGTGCATCCAGTTCTCAAAATACGTCGTTAGCAACAGCAACACCTGTTAATGTTTGTAAAACAAGTACTGTTGAGCAACTTTCTTCAGTTACATCAACTCAAGTATCCCAACAATATAAGTTATCCCCCGTATCATCAGAAGCCAATGGTGTTTCTGCTTCATCAGAGTCACCTGTATCTCATCCATCTAATCAGTCTCCCGTTTCGTTTGTTAGTTCTTCATCTTCCCATTCTAATCATACTGATGCAACACAAGAATCTAACAGCCGGACTAACAATAATAATAATAACAACAACAACAATAATAATGCAACTCCTCCTTACAAAATGACACATCAGTCCCCAATTCCAGAACGTAAAGTTCAAAGCAAAGAAAAAGAGGAAGAAAGGAGAGAGACCAAAGTTCGTAATTATTCTCCGCAAGCATTTAAATTTTACATGGAACAGCATGTAGAAAATGTACTCAAGTCCCACCAGCAACGAATCCGTCGTCGTATGCAACTGGAAACAGAAATGGCTAAAGTGGGCTTGTCGGAAGAAGCACAGTGTCAAATGCGAAAAATGCTTCACCAAAAGGAATCAAACTATATAAGGTTAAAAAGAGCAAAAATGGACAAAGCAATGTTTGTGAAAATCAAAGACATAGGAGTAGGTGCCTTTGGTGAAGTAGCTCTTGTTCGAAAGTTGGACACAAATCACTTGTATGCAATGAAAACTCTGCGTAAAGCTGATGTTCTTAAACGCAATCAGGTTGCACATGTTAAAGCTGAGCGTGATATTCTAGCAGAAGCTGATAATGAATGGGTTGTGAAACTTTATTACTCCTTCCAGGATATTGATAATTTATACTTTGTAATGGACTACATACCTGGAGGGGACCTTATGTCTTTGCTCATCAAATTTGGCATTTTCCAGGTAAGTCTTTCTATTATGTTTTTTTTTTTGTGATTTGGTTGCACCAATACGAATATTGTTATTGTCAATAGTTTCATTCATTTATGCATGTTTATTTTTTTACATATTTCATAATTACAAAGATTGAAAATCATGATTATGATTTCAGTGCTATCATAATTTTTCAGTTGTTATTTGAGGTACTGATGTCATATCACCTATTTAAAATAACTAACTTTCATTGTAAATATGAAACAAATAACCCTATCACCACTGCCACATGCACACATAAATAACTTGATCTCTGCCAAAGATGAAAGGTTCAAATTCCATATCCTGCAATTTAATTGAAGACTTTATTTGAACAAGAAATAAATTCCAGCATCTGTATTTTTTATTGTTAAAAATAATGAAAACAATAAATTACTGCAATTTGTATTAATACTAACAATTCTGGAAATAACATTAGGATGATTATTACAGAATTATTAGGTTAAAAAATATTACTTTGTTTTTCTATGAACAAAATTGTATTTTGCAAATTAAAGAGAAGTGACTCACTTAATTCATATTTTTAAGGGCTATTAATAACATAAAATTAATATTACTTTTTAACAGGAAAAAATTACTATGATTATGTTAAAGTAGAAACTAAAAAAAAAAAGTTACCTTATCTCTTATCTGGGGGGGGGGGGGATGGCAAATTTACTTAACTTCAGCTTTACTGAAACAGAGCTGCAAAAAGAAAAGAAAAAGTTACATCAATAATTCATTATGTACCTTTTAACTTTTTTAAGTTATTCATTGTCCTTTATATGATGCTAAAGCAGTTAAATAAGTCGAATAGTTTACAGGGATTGATAAATTCCTACAGAAAGCAGTGTTTAAACAGTATTCTGTCAGTTTATTTTTCCAATACAGTTTATAATAAATATGAGGGAATCTCTAAATTCAGTTGCACTGTCTTGAAGTTGAGCTTCATTTGCAGTCAACATCAAGAGATTTAACATCACACAATCTTTTATGATTGGAAGCATTACAATTTCTTACTCCATCTACTCAATGATTGAAGAACATATGTTTTAATTTGCAAACAAGCTTTTACAGCTAACTTCAAAGCACTGAGAAGAACTTTTATTTTAGAAGGAAAATGTTTTTGTTTAGAGGATAAATAGTCTTTTCCATCATAAAATAATTCTAGATTTGCTTGCTTTTTATTTTTAAATACAGCTTTTGATTGTGATGGTTTATAAAAGGTGTTTGACTTGACATCACTAGTGTTTTAGTCCAATGAAGTTTTCTAATTTCAAAGCTGAACGTTCATTTGAATTGATTTGTTGCTATTACTTGTTCTAGTAATAATGTGTGCTGTAATTACCTTCTTTTGCCTGGTTGCACCATTCAAGTTCAGTAGCTGAACCTTGGTCAAATTGGTAGAAAAACCAAGTCCTGTCTTAAAACCTATTGCGCCATCAATGTTGTCAAGAAGATAGTGGCTCGAAAGCTTCATCGTGTTTTACCACTAAATTCAATCGTTTACGGCATTGAATCCTGGTTCAGTGACATCACCTGATGTATACAGGTTGGGATTCCTTTGCCAAAAAAAAACCAAGGAAGATCATTCTTCAATAATGTAATATTCTATTATAAACAAAAAGCCTAAGAGAATGTACATTTTAATTTAACTATTTGTATGAGATTGGTCTGAAATTTGTTGAAACAACCAAAATGATTGTCTTGCGAGGTAATCTGATGAATTAACAGCAATTTACCAAAAATTTCTGAAAATTATTTTTTTAAATATGATTTTATATAATGTACATTTTGTTTAAAAAAAAATTAAATAACCCTCATTAAAAATGAAAACAAGAAAATAAATTTATAAAATTAAAAATTACTTGTTAAAGAATGAAAAGTTAAGACATGAACATAGTAAAATATATGCATACACTATCGATTTCAGAAATATCTTATTACCTTCTTTAAGTGGTGGAATAACATCTCTAAATAATAAATAAATGGACATATAAGGTTTCAAGAAAGCTTATATAAGGTTTCAAGAAAGCTTATATTTTCTTGAAAACCTTGAAGTATCTGTTAATAACAGATATTCAAACACAAGATTAAATGTAATTACATGAAGTTACATTATTACAATCAACGATATCAAATGACATCTTTGTTATTATAAAACATCTCATTGTTTGTTATGTAGTAGAATATTAGATTGTCATCTTCTGCTATGGTAATATTTCAATCTGTATTCTTCGGAATTTGATATAATGCATTCAATTCATGGGATTCAAGTGGAATTTCATTTTGTTTTCTTCTGTTTTTCTTTAGGATTTCACCTATATTATGTCTAATTAAATTGACAGGTTTTTTAATTGGGATAGATCTAATAACAGTGGGGCCTCGTGTAGCAAACGCCCCATATGATGAACTTTTCGTACCACGAGCCCAGGTTCAAATGAAATTATTCCTTGAAATATTAAGCCTCACTACAGACCAGCGATGTTTTTTACCAATTTTGTTAAAATAATTTTTTAATTTTGGAATCCCAAATTATTTCTTTATTTTGATAAAGTTCGATGAACTTTAATGTAATCTCTTTTTCCCCTCCAAAATGGAATGGTCCAGTTACACACAAAAATCAAATTCACTTTACCAATGCTAGCCGTTAACTGAAGTAAAATCAGATAAATTAAATAATCGCTGAAATATTCGCTCCCGCCCAGACATGTTGCAACAATTTGCTCAACATTCTTTGATGGTTCGCTGGAATACCGACAACCGACAGATCGCTTAAATGTTACAGGCTTTTCTTACAAGTTCACTGATATGTTTGCAACTTTGCTCGTTACAATGATAGGTTTGTCATTCCGATTCAATGTTAAAAAGCAGAAGAACTTGACGAATGTGAACCTTCTGAACATGAAGAACCTGTAACAATGAAGAAGAATAAATAGTGTACACATGTAAATGGTGGCCTTTTTTTTTGTGGAAGGTGCGATACCAATTAATTTATTTCTCATAGGATACTATTGGAAATCGCGTCCCCACTATATATTAGCAATATAACTATCAGTTTGTGGTTTATTATTAACTAAGTTGAATTTCATTAATAAGCTTACTTGTGTGAAGATAATTTCTAGGTACTGAAGTTGATAGCCCTTCTTTGGTTTTGTTTGATCATAGGCCATTTAACATGCTCAACTTGGCTAGTTTTTTACAATGTAATAATTTCTTCCTATTGCAAATCATTCGAGATTATTGATTATCCTATTGAAAATAATGTCGGCTTTTAATGCTGCAGTCCAGATGTTAAATTTGATTAATTTCCTGATTTCTTTGTTAGCCTCACTGTGCAACTTAAAAAATGTAATGGAGCTATTATGGTGATTATACATAAAATAAATTTAACAATCTAATATTCTACTACATAATAAACACCTTGTGGTGTTTTATAATAACAAAGATGTCATTTTATATCATTGTAATAATGTAACTTCATGTAATTATGTTTTTATGTTGTATTTGAATAACTGATATCTTTCTTGAAACCTTATATGTTTGTTTATTAACTATTTGAATTTATCTATTATTTGGAGATGTTATTCTGCCACTTGCAAAAGGTAATAAGATATTACCAAAATCGATAGTATATGTATTATATAACATGATATATTTTAATATATGCATGTCTTCTTTTCATTCCTTACAAGTAAAGTTCCGCATGCTAAATTTATTTTATTAAAAGTTAATGGTTGGCTTTATTAATTTCACACCTAATTTTCAGTGATGACTGAAAATACAAACCACTTGTGCTGATCAAATCGCTAATTTGAGCTCTCTGCATGGGAAACAATGTTTGCTGCAACCAATCCGAAATCTGCTTACAACATATGATGCACTTCCAAGTTTGTGAGCTTAAATCACAGAACAAATGTTCAATCTCGCCACCTTCTGTTTGGTGGAATACACAAAGATCGTGACCAGGAGTTTTATCTGAGTATGGTTTTGTAAAAGGAAGATCACAGCCAGGCATTAATCATAGAAAACACTTGTGAATTGTTGTTTTTCTATAGTCTTTTTCTATCTTCTTTGTAAAAATGTGGATTTATTTATTGGAAGTATTTTGGGAGTTATTTCTAAAGAGAAACTAGATCACATGAATATACATCCACATTAATCTCCCATGAATAATGTATTTCTCAAATCAATAACTTAACCCTTTGTGGACGGCCATGTTTTTGCCTTATTTGTATGTCTTTGAAAAAAAATTAAGTAATAAAACACTAACAGTAAAATGATCATAAATTTTTTTCTGTATATAAATAAGCAATTGAACTTTCAAATGTACATAAGTTTATTTTGGATTTATTAAATTTATTTTATGAAAAAAAATATTTAAAGTCGATTTTTGCTAACAAAAAGTTTTTTCAATACCTGAAATAGAAAATATTTTACAATAAATAAAAAATTAAAATATTAAATTAAAGTTTAATATTATGGCATTGAAATTGCACAAAATATTTGAGCTAAAGAAAGCATACTATATTTTTTATATATTTTTAAAATGAACTCTGTCTCAGTTTACTTGGTCATTTCGGCCTTATTTGTAATGCAGAGGTGCCAACTTCTTGCTGCCCCTTGTCATACCACATGCATTACGACTCTTAATATACCCAATAAATAAATAAATACTTATTTTGATTATATCAAATCAGAGATAAGTTAGTTACTAACATAATTTATATTTGAAGTACTGCAATTTAAGGCCTTTCTTGCCTTCTACATTTGAAAATCGACGAGATGATTGATTTTTGGCCATATCTAAAAGATCGTTCCTATCGCTATCTGAAAATGAACTACTGCAATCGTAAGTTGCTTTTTCATGAAGCAATTCCCGATCTAAAAGTTCCTCAAATCATTAGGAAACTCTGCTTCACTATCGGAATCCTCTCCTGTATTTAATTCAGAATGTAAAAATACTTCTAAAACCTGTGAGTCAGAGAGTGACACCATGGTTGTCACTCTTTGTTTTTGCTTTTCCCTCTCATTCCATTTGTTGATGTGGCTAAGCAATTACATATCTTCTTATTTTGATGCTTTTGAAAGGATTAGCCAATCACAGATGACCTACTTATCAATCCTCAGGCTTCTGAGATTTCTGAAAACCTGCAAACAATTTTTTTTAAATGGATCATGCATATATGCATGATTTTCACAAAACCTTCCACAAAGGGTTAAGTTCCTACATTGTTATTCTAAACTGTCACAATCGCCAAAATTTTAATATTGTTATCAACATGGGCATTGACATTGAAGAGTGAGGTCAGTAAAATTTAAGTGAAAGCAATATTTTTTCCGTTTTTATAAGGGTTTCTTAATATTTTGTAAAAAAAAAAAAAAAAAAAGCATTGTGGATTTCAGCCTATTGGAGATTTGAAGTGAAGTGGTTATGACATTACAACATTCGAATTAGGGGTGTACACTGGTAGGACTGTGAGTGGATGGGTAAACATGATTCAAAGATACTTCTACGAGGTTTTTGGGATAGGTATAGATTTGCAATGAGACCAGACCTTTTGAGTTGTTGTTGTATTTGTTGTTTTTGTACCAACCGGGAAGTTCCAAGTGATCTCACAATTGCAATTTCTTTATCATCCAAATGAGAACATTTGTTTAATAAAGAAGAAAGGGTCGAAGAAAGGGTCTTGGGCTAGTATATTACAATAATACAGCAAATTATAAAAGAAAAATGAAATGTGAAAGATTTGAGTAAAAAATCAGTTTTTTCACCACTTTATAGATGCCTTTGACTGGCCATTGTTTTTAATTACTGATGCAAATAACTGAAAAAAAATTGAACACTTAGTACAGTAATAATCTTTACTCAAGGAGATAAAAGTGGTAACTCAACAAGTGTCAGATGTTGTCTGGCACATATGGATCTAGTGAACATGCATTGAATGCCTAGATGTTTATGTTAGGGCTTTGCATAAATTTGGGCAACTCAAAATTTTTAATTATTTTTAATTTCTATGTAACACTAGATCTACATAGCTTTGCACTATGTAAGTCGGAGACCATATGTTCTTTGTTTTGACTTTTTTTTAATTAATTAATTATTATTAGCTTTGAAAATTATCCGAAGCTTGAGTGTAATAAGAGGGCCTGTTTTTCTTTTGTTGTAATGTGGAATATTTTGAAAATTATGAAGTGTACATATTTGACCATTTTGTTTCAAGGTTTCTGAAATGTATTGGATATAGAATAATCCTTATGATATAAAAATTTAGTAATGAATCTTAATGATAATAACATACTATAGTGATTGAAAAGATTAAAATGCATAAATTTGCTTTAATACTCAAAGGAAGGGGGAAAAAAAAAACTTAAAACGTGCAGATAAAAGTATCTGATGAATTAATTGAAGTTAAAGAATTATCTTCAACATGCTAACATGAAACCAATAGTTATTTGTTCTTTTGGCATTGGTGATTATCTGAAACAAAATCTTAATCATAACAAAACCAGCATTTTTAAATTATATACTAAATTAAAAGTTTTATTTACTTTGATTTTCAATATCTTTGTTGCATCTAAAGTTAGTTCATAAGCAGTCTGACCATATCACTAAAAGAATCTAAATTTGTTTCGTTTACTTTTTCTTATATTTTTATAATCTTCTGTAAATTTGTTAATGTTGTAATATCTTGAAATTTGGATTTGTTTAAAAAAAAAAATAAAGATACTTGTCAGAAGAATAGTTTCAAAGTAAAACTATTACTTCGTTAGTTGGATTTCTTTAAATCATGCCAGATTAAGCATTTGAGCCAGTGAGGATTGCTCCTAGCTGAAAATAAAATCATTGTGCAGTTGAGACGGAAAGGTTCCTAAGCTCATGAGGCTCATATTGCCTCACATTGCAATCTGACTTGCCCAGTTAATAGTTACCTTGAAGTCATAGAAGTTACAGATATAACTTACTCTCTTATCTATATGCAGTGTCTAAAACTGTTCGTTTGGAGGCCACCTTTAGTGTGACCTAATAGAAAAATCACTATTTCTACTGATTTTCAAGAGTTAGCAAAATCTGCTAGAATATTCCACTGATGTGGTAATCATATTCCTAATTCCACTGATTCTGTTGCTGCAAAGAAGAAGATGATGAAGAAGAAAAAAAAACACGCTCTCAGAACTGAATTTAATCATTTTATTAAGTAAAAAGATATATTAATAAAAAAATATATTTTTTTATTGATAAGTTTGCATTACAATTTTCAAAGTGATCCTATAACTACTCAAAATTTTTTATTACATGTATTGTTTTATAGTTTTGCTTATTTGAATATATTTTTGTCATCTTTTTATGTATTAGATCTAGGGGATTAAAATTCTTTCATTATAGTATTTTATTTTTAAAAAAGTTTCATTTTTTTTTTTCTTTTTAACTTTTTTTTTTAATTTGTTTGATTTGCTGCTCACTGATGAGTTTTTCTCATGCCAGAGTGTGGCATTTGCCAGGTTTTTCCACACATTATGCCCAAACTATAAGATGCCCTATTAGTCAAGCAAATGATTTGTTTTTATTTTGTCTGACAGCTATTACCTTTTATTTTTGAATACATTAAATTGATGAGAAATTTCTAAATATATGTAAAAATAAAAAAATAAAACGAAGTAGTGGTTCAAATATTTTACAAAAATGTTTTCTAATTAGTGCCTTTGCACTATTATACTAAGATAAAATACGATACAAATTACTATAAAATTTATTAACTACAATCTGATCAAGTTGCAAATAACTGAAAACCATAAAAATATATATTAGCTTAGATCGTCGCACATTTCTGATTTTTAAAATTTATGATAAAGAAATAAAATAATCTAAAGCATGTCTTTGAGGCTAAAATAGCCTCATTTTTAGTTAACTAAATTTTTACCAAAAACATATAACTAGTAGCTTTAGCTGTTAGAAAATAATTGTAACTGTACAAGAATAAGTAGACTCAAGCATGGCCCTATATGGTTTAATTTTTGTATCTCTATAATTTTATTTGAGATTGTTGCTTTCTATATTCCTATATATTGTTCACCATAGAATATCTCGGAAACAAAACAAATCAAAATTTTAAAGAAACATTGATACATGAAACTGTGTCTCTTAGTATAAACAGAAATACAATGGAAGAAATGTCATGGATAATTAACTTCCAGAGAATCCCAATAACTCAGTTTAATGCTGATGTTTCTCACAAAAATCATGCGATTTAAAAATTAAATAAAGTTTTGCCAGTTTTGTAATCAGATATAGTTTGAAGCTTTTATGATGATGATGCTGAGTAGAAAAGAAATTTTGGAAACTTGCCATTTGTATTCTCGAATCTATGTTTATAACTTGTTTCTTAATAATCACTGTTCCCCCCCCCCCAACAGATATATATATTTACAGATATAAATTTCATATATATGGGGAGGGGCTAACTATATTGTTAAAAAGTCCATTCAGATATAGACCTATTTAAAAATAAATTGTTTCAATGATCACTTTCCAAAATAAATAAGATACAGACACGTCAGTGCTTTAATAAAGGTTTTTTTCTTCTCATTTTTTTTTCTTTCTTTATTTTTGGGTTTGGGGTGGGGAGTGGGGGGTCCTTTTATTAATATTGTAGATGGTGTAAAAATATTTACTTGTGCAAAGTTGGTTGATTTTCTCTTATAAGAGTTATGTCCTTGGTCTTGGTTCAGGTCCATACTGATGAAATGATACTTGCTTCATGGTAATTTTGATCAAAAATTAATTAATTATAACTATTGAATAAACTTGTAGTATCATATGTAACACTAACTTTGCATTTTACACCTTATTGTGTGAAGAAGTGAATCATCATCTACATTATAATACATTTTTTAAGCTTTAACATTCTTTGTATTGTGCAGCTGAAGGAGAATCTTCACCAATTTTAGTTTGTTTCTTACTATAAAGTTAAAGTATCCCATTGTTGTCCTGTGGGACCCTTAGGGTCATGGAAACTAAAGGCTCAGTCCTGTTGGTTAGGAAACGTTCTAAGCTGAGGTTAGGTGCTCACACAACTGCCTTCTTTAACCCTTGCTATCATTATTTATTTTCTAAAGAACTTCACAGTAGTTGGGATTTTATTTTTCGAAGAAGATTCATTTACCTTTTGTCAGATACAAGATATATCAAAACTATAAAACTTCTGTAGTCTTGATCACTGCGAGCCTGCTCTTGTTGTTTGGCCATGAATCGGATAACACAGCCCACTGTTTTTGCTGCAGTCCGTATCCTGAAAACTGTTGATTTACAAATTCCTGTGAAGTTGCTTGTCAATGGCATGGACTGAATGAGAAGGATTATCTCTTCAAAGTTTGCAGTATACCTTCAGCACAATTTGTTTTGAATAGCTTATGTAAAGCAAACTCTCTGCCAGGATGAACAATCGAGCAGGAGAGAACGCAACCATTTTGAATCACAGAATTCATTCTTGACATTGACTAAACCTCATTATAAACGAGGCGAAAATGATTATTATTGTACGATGATGTTGTAAATATTACTTTTAATATCCAATTCAAAACGGAAAGTCTTAGCAAATGTGATAAAATTTATTGGTATAACTACTTTAATTAAGGACTCTTTTCTTTACACAAGATGACAAACCTATTACAACTATGTAACTACAATGCTGTCTTCATTAGCAGACACCAGGTTTAGGCAGCTTTTGTCCATTTCTTCCTATCCTCAGTTTTCTTCTCTAGCCATGATTCCAAAAATTATGAGAATATGAATTGACTGAAAATATGCAAGAGGAATGGGGATTTTTACACTGTTGCCAGTTAAATTGTGATAGCCACATGTAGAACTCTTAATTAGAGACTTTCTGTAACAAGCTCATTTTAGTCTGTGCGCACAATTTTTAATTTGTTATTCAGTAGTAAGTAAAAAAATAAATAAGTAATGGTCCTAAAAGAGCATTACCCTATTTCTCTCATTAAAGCTTGTGATTTTGAAAATTTGGTTGATCCCTTGTCTTATAAAGCAAACAAAAAAACTACCAAAATATTTTTCTTCGTGGTTCTGATTATCTGTAGTAAAATATCAAAGATCAGAAGTAGCGTAATTCCTTTTATGTAGTTAAGAAGTAGTTAAATAATTGAAAATTATTGTTGTTTCAAGTAAGTTGTTGTCTTTTAACTTCATTTATAAAAACTTAAGTAATTTTGTTCTCTTAAAATAAAATGCAAGGTTGAGATATGCATTTAACACTTTATTTTTGAACTAGATGAAGATTTTATATGTAATATAATTTCAGGAAATATAACTATTTATTTATTACATAACATTATTCCCCATGAATCATTTAAGAAGCATCTAGAAAATATTAAATCTTTTGCAAAACATAGAAGAAACTTCTCTGTTAATATTAAAAAAAAAAAAAAATATTAACTGGAAGCATTTAAAAATAGAGAAAGAAATTCACCAACTACTATGAATAATTACGGACGTTAAACTTGCTTTCATTGAACTTATGGAAGCATTTAACTTTTACTTAATTTTATTTTAGAAAATATTTTTAATTTATCATTTTGCTACTGTTTATTTACAGGAACCGCTGGCTCGGTTCTACATTGCTGAATTGGTGTGTGCCGTGGAAAGTGTTCATAAAATGGGATTCATTCATCGTGATATTAAACCAGATAATATCCTGATTGATCGTGATGGCCATATAAAACTCACAGATTTTGGTCTGTGTACTGGGTTTCGATGGACGCACAATTCAAAGTATTATCAGAAAAATGGTAAGAATTGCATTTGCTAAATTATTTTATAAATTTATGAAATTGAAAAAATAAAAATAAATAAATAAAAATGGGAATGTTTAGTGATTCAAATAATTCGTATTCAAAATTCAATTCTAAATTGAATCCAGTCCTTTCCTGTTAGATCTTTTTTTTAAATATATATATATCAGATCATATATACGTGCAGTAGACAGATCATATTATTTTAGATCCTTGATGATCTAAAATAATTCTATAAGTATTTTAAAATCAATGTTTAAAATTTTGACTAGCTTCTGTCCTCAGTTCTTTTTTATACCAAAAAAATAGTAGTAACTTTTGTTCAAACATTTAAAAGAATATAAATCTTACTTTAAAGAATGCTCAACAAATGAATAGAAATGATAATTGATTGATAAATATCTATTATTAACTTTTTAAATTAAGCATTTGCAATAGCATTTAAAGTCTTTAACAATTGATGTGAAATATAAATTAAAAGAAATTAAGAAAATTAGTATCTTAGATGTAAATATTTAAGTTATTTCGATTAATATAAATATCATTTTTCCAGGTGAACATAGCCGTCAAGACTCCATGGAACCAGATGAAAATTGGACTAATGAATGTCGTTGCAACAATAATTCAAATCTCAAACCCTTAGAAAGACGGAGACGAAGAGAACATCAGCGTTGCCTTGCTCATTCATTAGTTGGTACACCTAATTATATAGCCCCTGAAGTACTAATGCGAACAGGTTAGGGAGTGTGATAATGACTCATCTTTTTCTATTACCTTTGATTTGAATAAAATTGTTTTTAAAAATCTGACATTAATTTAAGTTCAGTTGTGTTGTAATAATTTAATAATTATATGACATTATTGAAACCTTTTTTTTTTTAATTCTTGATCTTAGGCTATACCCAACTCTGTGATTGGTGGAGTGTTGGTGTAATTCTGTATGAAATGCTTGTTGGGCAGCCACCATTCCTTGCAAGCACCCCAGGAGAAACTCAGTATAAGGTAGTTTTGAAAGTCTTTTGCAAATTTTTATTTTGATTGCCGTTACAAAGTATTTATTGTTAGAAAATGTATCAGAAATAAATTTGAGGTATTTCTTTTTAATTATTTTTAAGCAGTTAATCAAGAAAAGCCTTGGGCCATCTGTTATTGAAAATATAAAGTAGAATATTTGAGAATTAAATGATAAAAAACAACATCTTGCTACTGAGCATATTTACTGCAGCATTATTTTTATGTCTTAAGACATATGTATGTTGTTTTGTTTAAAAAAAAAAAAAAAGCAACAATACAGATTATTATTATTATTATTATTATAAAATCAGTTGTTAACAAAAGGAACATAAAGAATGCTTTTGGTATTTATACATAATTAGTCTTACTAATCTAAAGAAAAAAAGGTTCATGTTAGAAATTGTCAAGTTTTACCAGTTATCAAAAAATAATGCTATTCTTAATTCTCACACTTGTCTTTCTATTTTGTAAAATTTATAAAAACTAAAAGGTTTCAGAAAACAGTAGACATAGGTTCTTCATATTCATTTTAAGAGTTTAGGATGTTCTGTATATAATTCATGTTAGTAGTTGTTGTAATAAAAGGAGAAATCCTTGAGATTTGACTAATATATAAATTGGTTCTTCTAAGAATGCCGTTGGGTCAGAGGCTCAGTAATAAATTAATCATCTCTCGGATAAACTAACTTTGTATGGCTTTTTCTTGTCTTGTGCAGTCTGAAATAATTCAAATCTTTAACAATTTGTTTAAGGATTGTTAATTTTGAAATAGTAGAATTTTAAAAGATAATTTATTTTTTCAGAACTAAAGGATAGTTGGTTTGTTATTTTTAATTCTCCATTGTTTTGACTTTTGTTATTTTAGGTAATAAACTGGGAGAAGACCTTAAAGATTCCTAAGCAAGCGAATTTATGCCCAGAATCAAAGGACCTGATATTAAAGTTGTGTACAAGTCATGAAAAACGCCTGGGAAAAGAAGGAGCTGGAGAAGTAAAATCCCACCCGTTCTTTGAAAGCATCGATTTTGATGGAGTTCGGAGGCAACCACCCCCTTATACTCCAACTATTCGTTATGCTACCGATACATCCAATTTCGATCCTGTTGATCCAGATAAACTTAGAAATTCTGATTCCAGTGATACGGAAGATAAAGGAGATTCTTTATATGATAATGGGAAACATCCAGAACATGCTTTCTTTGAATTCACTTTTCGTCGTTTTTTTGATGATGGAGGACATGCTTACACCACCCGCCTTGGCAGTGATGATAATGACAATCAAGGGCCTGTTTATGTATAATCATATAAATAGGTCTATTATAAAAACTTAACAAGAAGTTTAAAAAAAAAATACCTGTGAAAAGAAAAATTAAAAAAAAAGGAAGCTTTACATAGTAGTTTCTTCTAAATGTTGAAAGACTTAAATGAATAATAAATAATGACATAAAATTCTCATCAATCATGACAAGTACATTACAAAAAGTGAACGAATGTTGGTAAATTGTTTAATGCTTTCATTGGTGACGTTATTTAAGCAATAGCTATTTAGTCTTAAGATTACTGAAGATTAACAACTGGATTTTACAGCAACTTCAGTAAATTGCATATTGTCAATATCAATTATTCTTAAAATTCATTTGGTAACGAAGATGCTTTTGTTTTGTTTCTGATTCTATGTAGTTACTAATAACAAGGTAGATAAAAAAACTTACGGAAAAAAAAAATAGAAACTAATGTAAATCTTAAGTTTTTAGTTTCTTTAAAAATTTAAGTTAAAATGTTAAATTCCTTTTTAGTTGTTTTTTTTTTTTAAATGTTAAAATATGTATGAGTGTTCTGAATTTTGTATTCAAGCAACATGTGATTTAGAAAATCCTTCATAATTCTACACTTTTTGTTCACTTTTTGTAATGCTACCTATTTCATGTATAATGTATATAAGAATTATTTATCTTGTACATACAATGTACAGAAACTGCAAAGGGAAAAAAATATGTTGTGAATGAACTGTAATATGAAGCGTGTAAGAATATTTTGAAGCAAGTGCGTTCCTTCTTTAACTATAGTGATAAATAAAGTGTTGGAACGTTTTCAGATGGCCATATAAATATATATATATTTTTATTTAATAACTATGAATGATATGAAACGGAAAAGTTTAAATGCCTGCAGTTTTTCCTGTAATATTTATTTATATTTTGTACATAAAAAATTAATGTAGCAAAACTTCCAAAGTTTTTTTTTTCCTCTTTCATAATGCTGTTTTAAAACTGTGTGATAAAAGATTGAAAGAATGGTTAGGAAAACCAAGTGGTTTTTAAAATAATGGACTTACTCTATTACTTAAACTGTATAAAAAGCAGAAATGAAATCGTCCTAATCCTTCTGGAGAGACAAACATGTTGATAACTGCCATCATTTGTGTATGGTCTTGTTTGTATTTTATTATTTTCAGACTATATTCCCGTTTTCCATATGATGGACAATAATATTGTTACCTACAAATGTATTTCTTTTGATTCAGCAAACTAAACAGGTTTTGTTAATAATTTCTATTTGATTGGTAAATTAAGTAAGAAACAATTTGCTTTCAAAAAAAAAAAGAAAAAGAAAGCTATAAATCCTTCAGCTAGTTTTGGCAAATGGAGATTAACCAGCTATATGAAATTTACATATTTATAAAGAGGTATTCAAAATGTTTATTTGGTCTAAAGAAATGTTTTTCAAGGCAGATGTCTTTTTAAGTAATGGAAGAAGACGTCTGCTTTCCTACAGTTCTTATCCTTAGAAATTTGCTTGAATCAGATGAATAACTTTGTACACATTGAATGTCATCCAGAAAAGAATCTCTTTAAGGTTGGTTTCTGTTTAATGTAAATAACATTTGAGTTTTATTTATTTCTCCATTACCTTTCTATATGTATTAATCTTCTAAATTAATTATATTTTATAGAAGGCAACTCTTAAAAATAATTGCATCGATTTTGGGGAAAGAGCAAATTTACAGAAGATGCAGCATCTTGTTACATTTTGCAATATAGAAGGTTACATGTATTTTTTTAGGAACTTTATGTCAGCACATAATTAACCAGATGAATACTATCAAAATAGCTTCCAGTGGTTTTGAATACTTTTGAATGTAAAATTTTCTTGTATTCTGTTCCTTGAAAAGCTTTACAATTTACAGAAACAACTGGAAATATTTCTTTATAATAAATTATTGAAATAATTTTCTTTAACTAATTTTCTTTCTTTCTTTTTTTTATTTTGTAAAAAAAAAATAATAATAAAAAAGTAAATATTTTAATCAAATTAGCATTTGTACAAACTTTTGCAATGTGATATTTAGCAGCAGCAGCAGCTCATATGTAATGCACTGTTAGACAACAGTTTCAACATTATTTATTTATTTAATCCTTAAATATTAGAGTAGAAGGACATAGTGTATGTCCTCAAGCTTTTGTCTTTTCTTGGAAGTTTACAGATATTTGTGAAGAACATGTATCTTTAATGTAAAATATAGTATATTATTTAACTTGGTGATGATGTATTTAAAAAAAAAAAATAATAGCCAAAGCAAACCATTGAATCTATACTTCTTATTTTTATTTTATTTGCAGTATCACAATGATATGATACTCTTCTTATTTTCAAAATTGTATTACACACATCCTTAAAAAAAAAAAAAAAAGCTACTAAATAGTTCATGAGTTTATACCTATAATAGCAAGACCTATCTCTCTAATAAATATAGGAAAAAGTATTTTTCCCCCTTCATATTTTGACATTGCAAATATAGAGAAAATTATAAGATAGGTAGAAAATTGCGTCCTTTTTTTTCTTCATAATATATGAGAAATTAACTTGAAATAAATTGCTCACTAAGAATTTGATGCCTAAAAAACTAGTCATTCACATATCAATGACTATTTAGATTGTTGTTATTTTGGAAATGTGAGAGTATAATAATGAAAAACTATTTATTATAAAAATTTTCACACATTTTAGATTCTATATTAACTTTGAACTGTTGTTAACTTGTAATGATAAAAAGCTACTATTCTATACAAACTTTCTAGAAAATTTCAATAAATATTTTGAAACTTTTTTTAGTGTTGAGCAAATTTTACAAGTGCCTTTAATTCCCTTGCAAACTGTCATATCAAGAAATGTGTACAATGAAATACATGAATCTGAATTTTCTGTAAAAAAAAACAAACCTGTTTTCTGTGCTTGAAGTATGTTTTAATAACTTGAAGAAAACCTTCCAGTTACTTTACTAACAAATTATTTTCTTAATGTTTAAGAATCTCAAATGATTACCAAATAAAAAAAAATAAAAAAATTACTGGTTTTCTTTCTTTAGAACAAGTTTATTTTTGTAAAAAAAAAAAAAAAAAAAAATGCTTTAAAAATTGATAGTTTATTTCTAATTAGCAGGTGTTAAAGAATGTGCCTTTTGTATGTTACCAGTGGCGTAAATTTGGCTATTGCCTTCCAATTTCAGTACTTCCTCAGAAGCTAAATGGTGTGTTCCTTAGCTTTCTTGGCTGTAGCTTAGTACTTTAAAAAAAAATGCAAGTCATCATTTGGTCATTTTGAGCTGCTATTTTTGTAATATATAATATTATTAATTGGAATTTCCCTCACAAAAGGGAGTGGCTTTTAGTAAATAACTTAAAAGTTGTCAAAAGAAAATGTAAATAGCATGTATTATTTTATGAATATTTAACCTGTTAAGTTTGGCTCTTTGTATAGAACGAGCATCTTAACAAGGAAAATTTGAGATGCCATTCTGTTGGTAATCTCTGTACAAAAAAAAAAAAATAACAAAAAATTAAAAAAAAAAATAAATAAAAATAATAAAAAAAAAACTCCAGGGTTGATTGGGGTTAAAATTTTAATGTTTATTTTATACTCTGAAATATATAAATAAAACTATGAATAAAATGTTTTTAAAATAACCAAAGATTTTTTTTTGCTCATTTTCAATGGAGTAAACTGCTTGATACATACATTATTACTTAAATCACTTGTTCTAGTAGAGATAAACAATTTGGAAAGTAGCTTCAGATGGAAGTTAGCATCAAAATAGAAATCGCTGTTTGCCATTTAAGCTTTACATCTGTCTTTTACACATAGTTGCACAGTTTTGTCAAACAAAAAAACAAATTTGCAAGAACCTATTCTTTATTTAATGGCAGAGACGAATCTTAAATGTAAAGTGGATGAAAAAATATCCGTGAACAAAACTGCATTTTCTACATTGTTTAAGAGCTAAGGAAGTATTACTTCATACTTATGTTTTAATAATTCCCTTTCAAGAATAAAGAAGAGATGCAATACACAAAGTAAACCCTTAATGGGAACAAAATTGCAAGGCAGTCTCTCATTTGCTATATCTGTAACAATTCTGAATCAAAAACTAAGATGAATAATCCACCATGTAATGAAAGAATCTACAGTAGCAACTACAAGCAGTGTGACTTTCAGTCCACACTTTTACTTGCTGTGTATTTGATTTTACATTCTGACAAAATAGTCGACACATCCCAAAGCAAGTATCCCATTGCAATGAAAGTTTGCACATCAATATCGATGAGATAAAGAATTGATCACAATATTCAATTGAGCAAAAGCACTTTACTTCGGAAGAGTTATAAATGTACGGAATGCCTGATATTCCGTGAAGGATGCACCTAGCGTCCCAGCATATCTCGAACATGCTCAATAAGAAACAAACTAGGAGAGGTAAGCCGCTTGTAGACAGGCATTTACTCTATAAAATGGCTCCTTGCTGATGTGACATGAAAGACAACACAATGGTTGCAGCATCTCCTGAACTATCACACTGCTATTGCTCACTTTTTTTACCCATCACAAAATTAAAGTCTTTCACTCTTTAAGTCATAACAATAATGTCGATGGAAAATTTATTCTTAACAAATTACTTTTGATAATTCTTTTAATGCAAACATTGCTTTTTTTTTTATTTATTTATTGAGAGTCCGGAAGTTCTTTTTCAGTCTTTGATGGCTAACAATTTTATAGAAATATTGGATTTTTCTGCTGTCAAAAAAGGTTATTTTTTTATAAATTTATCTTAATGACAAAAGTTTTTAAAGTATTAAAAAGTTAATAAATCAGATGTTATTTGATATTTAGTAAATTGCTTAATTAGGCTTGATTTTAACATTTTAATATCCTTTATTTATTTTTAGTGAAAAAATAAGTTTTAGCCAACACACAAAAATAAGTTAAAAAATTATAAACATAATTATAATTAAAAATTAAAACCATACATGATCTGGAGCTTTCGTTTTTCATTTTATTTAATAAAAATATCAATAGATGCTGAAATGTAGTAAATATCATAAATAAGCAAATATTAACTGAATTTAAGAATTGTCAATATTAGAAAATATCAAATCAGATAAATTTTCAAAATTAAAAAGACCACTGGCAAACACTAGTGATAAATAGTGTATACGCTTTTATAAATATATTTTCTTTACAATCGTACACAAATTGTTATTTTTCTTAATTTATTACTGTAGCTGGATGATATTTTATTAGAAGGGAGAAGGAATAACTTACAATTTTAGTTTTATTTTATCTATCATGTCTTCTATCTGCACTGATAGAAATTCCTTCCCCTCACACATTACTGTGCCATTGATTAGTGTTTCATATATTGGTTATGTAGTTTGGTTTTTAGGATAATGCCATCATTAGTGAAATCCCTAATTTACTTCTATTTTCCATATGTAAAAATAGTTCTTTGACTTAGGAATTTCGGTACATAAAAAATAATTGAATCGATCTTGCCAAAAAATTTAAGTTAATTTTAAATAATTAATTATCTGGAAGTTCCTATGTGGAAACTTAATATTAAGAAAGAATCGTCAGTTAAAACTCAACATATATATTTATTGCATCTTTTCAATCTTAATGCATTTATAAAACTGAAATTGTGTAAATTTATTTACATATGTTGTTAACGCAAGTAATATTCACAAAATAATTTACTTATTATGTTAACATAATTACAAAGTGACGGGAAATATATCTTCTTTATAAATACATATCATTCTCTTTTAGTTAACTTAAAAATGACTATTCTGGTAACAAGTCATCTCCTAATTCTTCATTATCAAACTCATCATCAGCAGTTTCTCGTTTTCTTAAAGAAGTTTTAGGTCTCTCTGCCTGTGGTCCAAGAGGATCCGTGTAAGATGAATCTGAAGATTAAAAAAAAAAAAAATGATTTATTAAATTTATCAAAGTTTTGTACATTTTAATTTACTTGTCTATCCTCTTTAATGATAAAGAAATATGTGTTCCAATAGGCTAAAATCAAACTAAAATAATGCAAAATAAATGAATATAAAAATGAACAAATAAAGTCATTCTGAGCTTTTGATTTCAATAGCCAATGTAAGTTCCAAACACAAAATCAAGTTTTTATTCTCTAATTGCTAAAACTGGACAGTTACCATTGTACAAATTACAGGTGCGAATAAAGAAGGCTTATAATAATAATCTTTTTTTCAGCTTAGCTAATATAGACATTCCTTACAGAATATGTCCTGATTCATCCAATGTGTTTTTTTTTTGTTTGTTTTTTTTATATATATATAACTTGTTTAATTATTAACAAACAAAAAATTATTAATAAGAAATTTGAAATTCAGATTATGATAGTTAGTCATACCATTGTATGAGGTTTGAAGAAATGTTTAAAAGTAAGAACATTGAATTTGTTATACTTTCATTATTCAAAAATACATTTTATAAAGGAGAGAAATTAAAATCTTAACATATTCTAAATATTATTTAGAAAACTATATAAAAAAAAAATCATTCTGTTTGTTTCTATACTAGTAACTACATAATTATTACAATATCCTAGAACAAATGTTTCACAGTTTTTGGCAATCATCGGATAGCAGCATTCAACAGTGAATCTCAACAGAGGTTAAAAGGTCAAAGTCTTTAAATAAATGTGGTACCTGCTTAGTAAAAAGAAGTTCATAATAAAGAAAAAGTTGAAAAATTTAAATATCAACTGTTCTAGGATTCCAATTAGGAATCACTTGGTCTCCTATTGAAAATTACAATGTTTTTAATGCTCCTTGTTTTTTATTGTGAATTTCTTTTTAATCTACTTTCTGTTTCATAAAAATGAGCCAGTCTTTGCCTATGTTTGTTTCTCCTACTGACTTTTCATCCAGTGAAAAACTAGACAGACTTATTTATGAAAGGCACCTAACTTGTGTATTTGAAAAATTTTCTGTGCGAATCCGTGTCAAGAAATTACAGCACGAGGGAGACAAAAATTCCCTTGGAAATTAGAAGTGAAATAATGAATTTCTATTAATGTCTGAAAATGCTTCCTTTAGTAATCCATAAATTTGCACCAGCTTTGCCGTGATTAAAATGAAGTTGATTTAAGCAATTTAAGTAAATAATATGAATTGAGTTAATTTAAAAATAAAAATCGAGATACTGTTTGTAATCAGGTAATAACATTTACAGATATGAAGTGATATTTCATTTTGCTTTCAAAAGCTTAAAAAAATATAAAAATACAACACAACACACTAAAACATCTTTAGAAAAACAGCTTTAATTTCTTATAGGAACTTCTTGTTTAGCGTTTTAGTTTGTCATATTTGTTTGATAATGTACTTATTTCTAGCTGTACTCTTTTAAGATGTCACTTAGTACAGTTTCATTTAATGAAAATTATTAAGAAATCTATATAAAAATACCAGTAATTCCTACAGCCCAGTCTATTTCCAGAAATAGTACGCAATATCAGTATTTGTCTTTGTAATTTACCTTTGACAAAGATAACATCAGTGAAATCAAACCTCAGGATGATGATGGTGCAAATTCATTCATTTTTATATTTCTTTAGTATTTCAATTTGATTTTTTTTAATTATTACTTTATGAAATTGGGTCAATAAATTAATTTAGTTTAGTTCTGTATTTATTCCAAAGTTGAAAAATTTAACAAATTTATGCATATACGCTCCTTGAAATAATCAGTACATGCTACTAATTTGATTATTATTTCGCAATAATAATAATAATCAAAACGCTTAACTTTATAAAATTTAAGAGAAAAAAAAAGGAAAAACAGAGATGTGAAACAAATTTCATATTACTATCCAAGCATACTGAATTTTCTTTTCAGATATTTTTTATAAATACTTTTAATAATATTTACTTAAAAATAACAAAACAAAACTTGCTTAATAAAATTTGTTTAAGTAAATATCTTAATTTAAAAGAATTTAGCAATCTAAAAATTCCATGAAAAAAACGTTTAAAACAGTGCTTGGCAAATTAGTAATGTCCAAGATTACATTTTATTTTCCACACTATAATCCTTTGTATTTTTTCCTTCAGATTACCTAAAAACTGTTCTCTTAAGTTTTACTGCTAAACATGTTTAATGAAACACTATATTTTTATTAATAATATTAATTTAATAAATAATTACTATGAATCTTTTTAAAAACAAATTTAAAAAATGAATGCCCACCAATTTCTTTATTTGAGACAAGAAATTTTTCATCATTTTCATTGAAGGATATCTTGGAGGCTCTGCTAGGGGCACTGCCAGGCATTGATTTAGCACTCCTCATTTTTGGACTGCCAACATGCATCCCCATATCTAAAAAAGAAGCAAAATCAAAAGAGACAAACATTTTTTTTTTCTTCAATTAAAAATGAAAATGTAATAAAATGCAAATAAAAATTGAAATTATGTAAAAAAGAAGTATAACATTTGTCATAATATAAAGATAACTTCTGAATTACAAGCTTTTTTATTCAGTGAACCTTCAAAGCCATCATTTTGGATAGCTAGGAAAGAAAGTTAATAAATAGGAAATGAAATGCACTTTCTTGGTGAAAATGAAATAGACAGCATAAAAAAATTGATAAGATATCGACCGTTTTGGAATTCTGGGCATATTCAATCTTGAAGGACTGTACAGATATTTAGGACAACACAGTTTACACAGTGATATAAACTAAATAAATTTATCTCTATTTTATGTTCTTAGAAATATTACTGTATTAAAAATGTGCAGTTAATATTATTGACTCAAAAAGGATGATTGATAATTGCACGGTTATGGACAATCCTTAGTAATTCCAGAAATACTTTTGGAATCGCATCACAACAAAAGAATCTAAAAATACAGCCTTTCTACAATATTTTTTTCCCACCAAACAACTTCAAAAATTTGCTACTTAAAATATCCCAATGTATAGGAAAATCTACTCAAATCTTTAAAGCACATACACCATGGCAATTTGAGCTTAATTAATCATTAGTCTACATTGACCCTAAGCAGAGCTAATGTTAGGGTAGTTGATGCCTAAGTCAAGCCACTTTGTACCCTTTGAAAATTAATGTTATTCAAGTTTGTGATCAAATTATTTCATTTATTCAATAAATTAAGATATAAAAATGTAATGAAAATAAAAGAAAATTGTGAATTATTTGTGGTGTACAAATGTACTTGTGCATTAGTGGTGCCCTAATACAAATTAAGAAGAAAATTTATTATGCATACTGTAATTCTGATAAAATTTATACTAATGAATTTATTGGCACCCTAGACAATCACATAGTTTGCAACTGAATTAGCTGTAATCCTAAACCATTACCTAAGACACAGCGTTATCTAGTTTAGTTTCCAGATATATCTGAGCCCAAATAGACAAACAAGCTTCTCCTTTAATCTTGTAGGTGTTTAAAAATGGAACTCCAATTTTTTTTTTAAATTAACCAATTAAAATATCTATAAATTAATAGTATAAAATTGTATAAAGTGAAGGGATGACTGAAAGTTAAATGGAATCATTAAGTTAGTATCAAAAATGTAATAATTTTGCCAGTCATCTGTTTAAATAAGCAACATCTTAATTACTTAATTAAATATAAAATTCTTACAATCAGGAAACAAGCAAATAAAATAAAATAAAAACCAACAGGCAAACTCAGGCATGTTATTACAAATGTACTACTTCTCAGTATTTGAAAGAGCTCTTATCATTCAATTAGAAATCAGATACTGTTTAGATCAATTTAATGTAGATTAATCAACCCAATCTATTGTTAGTCTGTTATAATACATATAACAACAACTTACAATAAGCAGCACATTAACAACCAGATAATCTAATGGATAAACAACTAACTTATAGATAAATATTTCGTGAATGGCACATAAGTATAAGCCAAGGTTGAAGAGAACATGTACGTCACTACATAGCTTACTTTAGAAATTTAATCCATTCATGAACAAGGTTACATCCAGATAGGTAATATAAAGGTAAGCAACACTCCTCCCCTCTAAAACAGGCCATGACTTTTCAGATTAATACACTAAAAAGTTTAACACTTTAACTAACACTGGCTCTAACTAATCACTTCAAATCAGCCACTTAGAGGTCATAAAACTTGCCTTTATTCCACTTATGATTATATTTTGATGCATAAAATGGAATGGACAAGTGGCAACAGTTACTTCTTATTAAGGCAAGGAGAATGCCAATAATCGCCCAAAATGAAGAAACTGGACTGATGTGTCCTTATGTGATTGTATCATAATCTGAATGGGAGAATTAGGAAGATAAACAAGGCAAAGCTACATAACTCTCCTCATATTTCCATGATGTGAAATACTTGAATAAAAAGTATGTCTTATTATGCAATCTGTTAGCCAATTTGCTTTCAATTTCAAGTGTAGAGTTAAAACACTTCTAGGCTCCAAGGTATGAAGCCTAAATTGACCTTTTTTCTTCCAAGAAAGCTATTGCATGTCAGAAAATAATTACCTAAAAATACAAAACTTTATTAAAACTGTTAGAAAGCTAATTTTATTTATAAACTGAAATAATATTACATTCACTTATATCAGAGATTTAAAGTATAGTCTGGGTAAAATAACAATAAATGAAAAGTAATATGATGACTGATATCAGTGAATGTTTGTAATGCAGAGAACTGAAGAAAGAATAATTCTGAATGCTCAAAATACAGTCGGACCTCTATTTAACGAAGTCGCTAAATCCCGAAAAAAAGTTCGTTATATGGAAAATTCGTTAAGTAGAGATTCACCTTTTAAAATTACTTTAAACTACATAAAACAGATTTAAAATACATAAACAATAAATATTATTAAAAAAGTAATAATTTTAATGACATAAAGCATACATTACCACATGCATACTTAAATTTTACTAATAAAGTCTGTTAATTTTGTCTGATTTTTCTTTTTGAAAAAGTGATTTCGCTTATAGTACGTCTGGCATCTTTGCAATGCACTAAAAACCCCTTCAGTATTTTCTTCAAATTGTAATCCGCGTCGAATTGTTTCAAATGATTTTAGCATCTCATCATACGAAGGTTTTTTGATTTCTTCATCATGATCATTTCCATTTTCATCATCTTCATCGCGATTCATAGTTGTATTGTTTTTATTTTTCACACCGGCAAAATATCCAATTCAGTTAGTGTTTCCGAGGTCTCAACTTCAAAATCAAGTGAAAGATAATCATCAATCAACACATCATCGTTAATTTCTTCTTTTTCCCTCAGCTGTATCCACATTTCTTTCATTTTCTCTAAGGGAATATTAATAATAAAAACATTTCAAGGAGAAAAAAAAAAAATAGATACCTCGAAAAAGTTCGTTAAATAAAAAATGCACTTCGCTATTTGGAGGTTATTTTACGAAGAAATTAGCAAAATGTTCTTGGTTCCAAAGAAAAGCTCGCAAAATAGAGAAATTCGCAAAATAGAGGTTCGTTAAATAGAGGTCCGACTGTAGAAAAAAAAATTAATAAGTAAAGATTGTCTTTGGGCAGTTCAGTCTCCAGACACAGATGCTTTGTGATAATGTATGTTAGGCATTCCTAAATTATATTATATTCTAAAAATGAAGAAGTGATACTTTCTAGAAATATCTGGCAAACTGAGAAGGAAAAGATGATTAAGACACTGTAAAGATAATTACAGGCACTTATGCATTAAACATTAACATTATATCTATGTTCATGTAGCATTATGAGATCAAGTTTTTTAACAAAAGCTGCATAGTTGATAACATCACAGTGAATATATGAGCCTTTTCCTTTTCTAGAAATGATATTTGGAAACCAGCAAAATTATTCAAAAAGTTGTGTAGATTAGTAATAAATAAAAACAACCTGGTTATTAAACAAAAGGTTTAACATATCACAAATTAACCTAAAGAAATGACACTAAAATGAAAAATATCTGAGGTTTCATCGGTGAGAATCTGGGACAGCTGTTTCGTCCATTTTTGTGGACTCATCAGATGAAATGCACAGATAGTGCAAAAGTGATAAGAAAAACCACTCTTGCTCCCAAAAGCAGTCTCCCTCCAAAAGAGAACACAATTAAAAAAACAAAACAAAAAGCAAAGCTTCAAATCCTGGCCTTGCAAATCCATCAGGCTTAAAGGAATTTGAAGACAAATAGAAACAAGGCTGGACCTTACCTGATTAATTAACAATTTAATGTGCCACAAATTAACATAAAGGAATAAAGAAATGACAGTAAAGTGAAAAATATCTAAATCAAATAGAAATCCTATATATGTTTAAATATAAAAAAAAAAAAATTACCACTACTGGCAGAGTTTCCTCTACCAAGTCGGCTACTGCTGTGTCGGCTTCCTGGTCTGCTACTGGCAACTCTCTAAATGATAGGAAGTAAAAAATGTAGTTCAACGACTAATGTGTTACAGGCTTAAATACGTTTACAATGTATTTGCTTCCATAATTCAGAGTATTCAATTTTGAAATTTTGTGACAATTGACATGACACATAAAATGTCTTGTGAAAGAATTATTAATAACAAAAATCCTTAAATGGATGAAATTGAGTTGACTGTTGATTTGAGATAGGCTATTAGAAGTAGACACAGTCATGACATTTTGAGATAAATGCAGGGAAGATTTCAAATAGTTCAAAGAGGAAAAAAAAAAAAAAAAAAAAGGTAAGTGAGTCTTAAAGCTGAAAAGTACAAGTTAAAAAACTTGAAAACTTCTATAGAATTGATGGCTATAGAGATTGAATTGATATGTTGATAGATTACAAAATATATATGAGTTGTAGTACAGCTAACTTTTGTGACTTCAAATATTTACTACAAAGTATGAATTTTGAGTCCCTAAAACTTACTTTTATAGTATCTAGACATCAAAAACAATGTTTACTAGATCCACAAACTGAGTGTCCTTCTGGTAGCATGGGACAAATCAGCAGAACTTTTGCCATGCATCTCACAGAACACAAACATACATCCTCCTTAAGACTAAAGAATAATCATGATCGTATGGGAATTACGTACTACATACACAGCAAACATAAAATGAAACAAATTTCCCCACAGTCAAACTTCTATCCTACCTCAACAGACTAACATAATACTATTTTCTAACAGAAACCTTTTATAGTCACATTTTGTCCACCTATGGTCAGGATGGCTGAGAGCTAAAATCGGGCCTAGGAAAAAAAATTACAGGACCTTCTGAAGTAAAAAAAAAAAACATATTTGGGTCCTAAAAAAAATCCCAGGTCCAGGCAGGGAATGCACCTCCCCTTTGCCATTGACCTGCCTATGATTGCACAATGTTGGCCAAAATGTCAGCCACTATGGTTAATATTCCTTTTTCAGTTCCCATATGTTTTATATTATCTTGTGACATCCCTTAAGCTTCTTCCTTGATTATGAAGTGCAAATTGCTTTTAAAAACTGTAGAAGAATCATTTCATCTTTAGTGTAAGTGTTTTTTTGTTTCACATTTCTGATTTTTTTTTCTGCTTTAGTAACAAACATTATGCCTAACTATATGAGCCT
>JAFIDM010026836.1:4465-42122 GCA_023159025.1 Thereuonema tuberculata
TTTTTGAATTACAAATAGTGATGGTTTTGAGTTACAAATAGTGATTTCTCAATATTCTACCTAATAGAAATAGTGCTTCTGACTTTCTTGAAACTCTTTTTTTAATTAAAATTGATACCTTTCAGTGGTTTTTGAGTTACAAATAGTGATTTTTCAGTATTCTATCTAATGGAAATAGTGCTTCTTTCTTTCTTGACTTACACGTGCTTGTTTTTCAATATCACGTAGAATTTGGTTAAGTAAGAATATTATTATATTTAAAATATTCCAACATTTCGGCAATTTTAGTTCTAATTATCATTTTCGAATTAAAAATAAACAGACGGATCCGAAATAAATAAAAAATATTGAGATTCAAAAAAACAAAAAGGTTGAATTCATTCATTATTGATTGGGGGAAGGGGAAGGACACATAAGTCAAAAAACAATATAAAGTGAGTAGTAGTCACCTTGACCTAATGGATAAGACGTTTAAAATCGGATCAGAAGATTGTAGGTTCGATTCCTGTCGCGGACGTTTCATTGTAAAAATTATTTCTATTCTCCATTCGCTCAAGAAATTGCGCCGGACAGACAGACAGATAGACAGAGAAATAAAAGATTTTAGTAATCTAGATTAGATTAGATTAGATTAATTGAAAGTGGGTGGCATGACTAACGAGCACGTCGACCTGAAAGATCTTTTATACTATCCCACGGAAAGAAGGACAGACGGAGAGAAAGACTGTGAAAGGATGGTGTGAGAAATGAAGGGGAAATGGGAGAACCCCGGGAAAACCTGCCCAGCGCGGATAGCCACCATCAACGTAACCTACATGAGAACCGAACCCGGGACTCAGAGGCTATTATTATTATTATTATTATTATTATTATTATTATTATTATTATTATTCAGCTTACACAACTAAATAAAAAAAATAATAATAATGACAAAACATTTAGTAAAAAACAAAACTACAAAATTGTTAGTAAAGAAAAATTGGAAAATAACTTACAGAAGTTACTGGACAAAATTCAAAGTACAGAAATTACAGACGTAGATACATTATATAATGAAATATTAACAGAATATAACAACTCAAAATTAAAACTAAAGAACAATACAAAACATAGAAAGGCTTGTGAGAATCCGAGAAAACTTACAAAAATGAAAGATAAAAGATTTCAAAAACAATGGATTACAGATGATCTAATTAAAGATATAATAGAAAGAGATAAATTATTTAAAAAATACAAAAGTAATAAAACTAACGTCTCTTATTACGAAAACTACAAAACATTCAGAAATAAATTAAACTCAAAAATCACAAGAACAAAAAATGAATACTATAATAATAAATTTAATATGAATCAAAAAAATCCCAAACAATGTTGGAACGAAATAAATCATCTATTAGGAAAACCACCCAAACAACAAAGCAATAACAACCGAGAACTTGAAAAATTCTCTGAACATATGGAAGGTCCTAACAAGCACAAAAAACTGGCAGATAAATTCTGTACGTATTTTGCCTCTATAGGGGAAACTCGTAATAATTCATGTAAAAATACTATTATTAAAAAAAAGGAAAATAATACCATAGCAAATTCAATAGCAATATATGGTCCATCTGAAGATGAGATAATATCAATTATTAAAAAAATGGACAACAAAAAATCAGCAGGATTTGATAACATAAAAACAAAAGATATAAAAGAAAATGAAATTTTTCCCAAAGTAATTACTGAACTAATAAATTTAATAATTGCAACAAATAAATATCCAGATCAATTAAAAATTTCCAAAATCATACCTATATATAAAAATAATAGCTATCTCGAACTAGAAAATTATCGACCCATAGCAATACAGTCAGCCGTAAATAAAATAATAGAAAAATACTTCACAAATGCATTACAAAATTTTATGAAAAAATATAATGTAATAAACAGTAATCAGTATGCCTACCAAACTTTAAAAAGCACCACAAAGTTATTAGAGAATTTCAGTGACCACATTAATGAAAAACTAAACAAAAATAATTTTATTTTACTTCTAACAATAGATCTTAGTAAAGCTTTTGACTTAATAAATCATGAATTGTTACTAAAAAAAATAGAACTAATGGGTATTAGGGGATCAACCCTTCAAATAATAAAAAACTACCTCAAAAACAGAAAAATTGTTGTAAACATAAATAAGAACGCCAGTAAAGCGAAAAAGATAAATTGTGGAGTACCTCAAGGCTCCAACCTAGGCCCAATCTTCTTCATAATGTTTATAAACGATCTCTTCGCTGAAATCAAGGATTGCTATATCTACATTTATGCTGATGACATTATAATCTATGCAATAAACAAGAATCCTATCAATGCAAGACAGGCTATTCAAAAAGACTTCATAAACATTCAAAATTGGATGCACGACAATAAACTCATAATAAATAAAAACAAAACAAAAGCTATTTTTATAAGACCGAAAAAACAAATGGCAAACTTTCAACCAAAGGTGTATTTTCATTCTCATTCATGTTTACATGCACAAAATGTAAATTGCAATTCTTGCTTCGAGGTTGATACAGTAACAAATTTCAAATACTTAGGTATTACAATAAACAACCTCTTCACTTGGAACACACATATAAATATGCTTCACAAAAGACTAAATTCTATAATATATATTTTCTATCACATAAAAAATATTATACCAACAAAAATCAAGATACTTATATACTATGCGCTATTTGATTCCATGATAAACTACGGGGTAAATATCTGGGCCAATAAAAAAAAAATAGATCTGGACCACTTAAAAAACATACAAATAAAAGTGCTTAAATTAATTTTTTCAAAAAATGTCTGGAAAAATTCACACAAAAGAAATTATAACCTAAATAAGTATGAAATTTTATTCCCAAAACAAAAATTTATATACAACATAATAATGCAAAACTACTATAATATATTACAAATAAAGAATAACAGTAATCAAAATTATCATCTAAGACAAAACCATAAAATAAAACTACCATACCCTCCAATTTTTAATAGTTATGGGCACAGAAATATAAACTTTAATATAGAAAGAATCATAAATGATATGAATATAAATATATTCTCAGAACATCAAAAAATATCTGTTGTCAAAAAAAACCTTAAAAAATGGCTTATTGAAAATACTTGAAAAAAAAAAAGTAAAGTAAATATATCGTTAATTATTTTATATTGTTTTTCTTTCCTCTAAATATCTCTGTTTGGAAGAATTTAAACTTCAAAATGGAGAAATGAAAGGAAAGAAAAAAAATAAATAAATAAAAACCAAAGTAAAACATAAGACTGGTACTATTAAATAAATATTGGAGCCTACCCTCCAGCGGCCTCCTCGGCCTGCACGGGCAGGCTTTGGCTTCGTGCGGTCCTCAGGGCCTGATCGAGTCTTTAACTTTAACTTAACTATTAATAAAACTAATATACGTTTCAAGACATTTCAAGCACGTTATCGAAAAATACCTTCAATACTAATAATCAATCATTTATTTATATATGTCAACCCATCTATACTCAATTATTGTTATTTTCTTTTTTTTTTGTCCTTATATTTACAATCTTGTAGACTTATAAGCTATATATTTTTCAAATGTATACTATGTAAATATATATTGTAAGAAGAAAGAAAAAAAATTATATAAATATCAGAACCCGTTGATAGGGATACCTCCCTAACGGGACTGTACTGTATTATCTATCTATGTTAATAAAAAAAAAAAAAAAAAATTATTATCGTGTTTGTATTTTTCAAACCTTGGGTTTCCCCAGCAAAAACAATATGGCGGGTCAAGGATCAAAGCACATACTGCCAAGTGTAAAGATGTGTGCAAGAATGATTAGGGATGTGTGCTTGTGTCCATAAATTTCCTAACTATGCATGTAGTATTGAGTACCACTTCCTTCTGCAGTTGTGCATAAGTGATTTTGTGAAGTCCTAGTGTGCTGAGACTGTGGTGCAATGTGTGAGGCACCAGACCAGTGGCAGACAGAACGATGGGTACAACACGTACTCGATCCTGCTTCCACTGCTTCTGGAGCTCGTGTGCTAGATCGGTGTATTAACTGATCTTGTCTGCGTGAGTTTTCTGCATGTTCATATTATTATTATTATTATTATTATTATTATTGTTATTATTATTATTTAACTTTTGTAAAATTGGAAAAAGTAGTTCAAAATAATAATTAAAAGTAATATCATTTTAGAAATGAGATTAATTTCTAATCTAAAAATTGTCCAGCCAAAAATGTATGTAGAAAAAGAATATAGAGAAGTTGATGAAATAAACAAAAAAAAAAAAAGGAGAGAATAAAAAATACTCAAGAATTGAATTGCATAATCATGAACCAATGATTAAGAAAGACGACAAATTTGTTCATGAAACTTAAATTTACATAGTATCTATAAGTTAACAGATGAGTGAAAACAGTTAAATACATGTAATCTTTTTTAAATATTGACTCTAAATCTGAAATTTCCGAGATTATTTATCTTCAGCTAAAGTAACAATTTAGTTGATAAGATTCAAAAATTCACAGTTTGAAATGAAAAAAAAAATATCTTTTAAAATGTGAAATATGGAAAAGGAAAACAAGTATACTGAGTAACATCGAAATTATAGCATTTTTATTTCGATAACTTGTTTAAAGCCATTCATGTTGAAGCACCGTCAGTTCCTGAATCCATCCTTCCTAAACAAATTAATTTATTTGTTGGGCAAATTCATTTATGCTAGGGACATTAATTTTCTATCCGTCATAATAATATCACGGCAAATACTCTAGTAAATTATAAAATTGAAAAATGGTAATAAATGAAGTGGCAAATTGACCACTCGAGAAGCCGATCCAAAGATCAGTCTTAAAAGTTTTATACTTTGTGAATGGGGCCACTAAAAAGGATTCCTGTAATGATGAACAGCACCTGCTTGTTAAAAACTTAACTAATTAAAAAAAAAAACATTACAGTCTTAGCTTTTAGTTTTTCCAATTTATGAAAAGGAGCTTCGTTTTGTTTTCATTGATATTAAGTTTATTGTTGGGGCGTATACTTGGATGTTAGATGTTTTAAAATTATCTTGGTTTGTTTTCTGTTGTACTTTACAAACAATAGTAATTATTTCTATAAAAAAAAAAAAAAAAAAAAAAAAGGACGGTCACAACTCGTCAAGCTCTCTCTCCCTGCTCCCCCCTCCCTAATTGAAACCGTCCCAATAGGTAAACCCCTCCGGTACTTACATATTTTATGGACGGCTCCATTATAGTAAAATGTACTTAATAATCAAATAGCTAACAAAAAAGAAAATTTCCAAAATTGTAAATTATATTTGATAAGAATTTCAAAATTGTATATTATTTTTGATATGAATTTATCAAATATAATATACAATTTTGGAAATTTTGTCTTTTTGCTGGGTTCATTAATAATTGTAAATTCTATTTTATAAGTTGCGGAAAAGTAATTAGAAGTTCAAAAATATTTATTTGAATGTAACGCCTAATAATTGTTTGTTCTTGAACCCTGTGTTGAGTTTGTGCAATTGCGCACTGCTCCGCTGTATGTCGTGCCACTCTCTCTCTGGAGCCGAGCGATCGTTTCGTCGATTGCTTACATTTGACGAAGAAGGCCAGTGGCAAACCACGCGGCAGTCTGTGGCCCAGTCACAACTCGCACCTGCCCCGCTTGAGTCGACGGCGGCGGCGTGTCCAGCCGGTCCCGGTTTAACCGGCTCTTGATGCCCTGACATCGCCGACACTCCCCTTCAGCTGGGAGGGAGGATGCGGCGCCGCAAATTCGTCCGGACCGCCGTGTTGGCCCTGTGCACCCTGGCCGCGGTTTATTACTATCTGCAAGTGGGGACACCACGCCGCTTCGGAAAGAGAAAGGTAAGTCTAAACATTCCCCTCTCGAAAATAGATCAAATCATCCCATGACAGGTGATAGAAGAGCTGCAATTCCCCTTTCTAAATTGATCGTTCCAATAGATATAGAGATTGGCCTTCATCAATCGAAATCATCAACTATTTAAGATGATTAATATTAGTAAACATTCAACCGTTCAAGAAATATGGTTTCTGATAAAGACTTGTCCGAGATATTTTATTATTTTTATTTACCTTCTAATTCTTAAATATGTTCAAATTGAACGATAAAAGGATGAAGTTTAATTATTAATAGAATTTTTAAAATAAATTTAGCCATTATTATAAATAAAACATAAATATTATGAAGAATCTATCAAATTGGCATATCAACGTTAACAAAGACAATAAAAACTTCGAACTAAACTAACCTATTTTCCAGTTCATAATTCAGGAATTTAAATGCTGAAAGGTGCAAAACAAGTGATACCGGTATTAGTTTATTTCACAAAAGGCGCGTGTGTTTGTACATAAGACTGCAAACGTGTGTGGGTCTTGAATGAAAGGTTAACGTAATGATAAATATATAATTGTAATGTATCTTTGACTTTTTATTATTAAAAAAAAACTTTTTTATAATACTAACTATTTACGATGGGAGTTATGGAAAAAGAAATATATTTTATGGAAAATATTAAATTTTTAATTTACTTTCAAGAGAAACTTGGTCAAGATATTTTGTTTTGTTTTGTTTATAAGCAGTTCTATTTTACGAAACTAATATGGAAACTTTATTGTACAAAACGGATCGACAAGGGACTGTTCCCTATCCTAATATTACTAATAATTTCAAACTATTATTCATTAAGCTTTATTATCATTGAATACTTACTTTTATATTTTTTTCACTAGTCCGCCATTTGAAAGTTCGAAAACACTGAACTTCAATGAAAAAAAAAAGCAAGACAACAACACAACAGTGTTATCTTGTTGGAAAGGCGCTTCAAAGTTGCCTTTCAAGTGCCAAGTGCAGCGTTTGTGGGACGCCTCCTGCGTTGTTCGTAGGTTGGCGGTGGGACGCCCTGCCTGGCATCGTGCTCTGTGGGTTTTACGTTACGTTCCCGGCTCGGGACATCCACCTCCGGGATTTGCCGAGTGGCTAGCGTGACATTTGAGAATGCGATCGTGCTAACTGGTTAAGAACGAGTCCAACCTATTTCCATTAATAGGCGCGATTAGGATGTTCGCTTCTTTCGGCGGGACGTGCGACAGCGGCGGCAAGCCTTTTTTTTTTTTTTTCTTCTTTGCTGTAGGACTTCGAACCACCGTTGCACCGATCGTTCTCGCTCGAATGAGATCATTTTTGCAGGCCAATTCCAGTAGTGTGGGCGAAACGCAATCTGATTTCGCTTTTGTCGGATCTAGCGTGGGCTAAGTACAAATCAGATTGAATAACCAGTGTTTATTTTAGAGCGGTTGACCATGTGAAGGATTTAAAAGCCCTGCACGAAGGATTACGCTGGTGTTCTTCACTTTATTTATTATTGTTATATCATTTTGGCATTTAACTTCCGTTAACTTTTTACTACTCTTTAAGATAAAGAAGAGATCTTAAACTAAAGCTCCTTTCAAGACATCTTTAAAAATTAGTAGAAAAGCAATTGCAATAGAATTCTTTGTTTAATGTGAGGTGAAGTTAAAAAACGTTAATTAAATATATCCTGAACGTAGCAACAAAAAATAATAAATAATAGTATATCGAACATTATTGAATGTCTAATATAGCTAGTTGATTGTTTTTAATTTCGTTGAAAAAAATGAATTAATATATTAATAAATACATTTTAATTTATATACATATATATATATTATATATAACAAATATAAAAATTATGGTAAAACAAATAAGACCAATGCTATATAATTTAATATTCTTTGCTGTGTTTCTCTTGAAGATAAATAGCGAAATAGATAAACAGCGGTAAATAAACTGAGGAAAATCTGTGAGATATATTATAATTTTATAAAATTAAAAATACTTTGCTTGACGTATACATTTTATATTATTTATTTATAATATTTTTTTTTTTATAAGAGAAGGATTGTTTGCTTTTTTAATGTTCTTTCAGAACGAAATAATTTATTTGGTTTGTATTTATTGCTGAGTATGTAAATATGTTGAGACTTTACGAATGCAACCATAATATGAGATCGTAATTTTCTTAATGGACAGCCTTTCAAAAAGCTTCATATTTCATTAAAATATATAAATTTTTATTTATTTTACTTTAAAGATTATATAAAGACAATTTGTAGGTTATGTTATGTTTTTAATACAGTGTAATATGAAGCAGGAAATTTAGTAAAGAAGAAAACATTGATTTTTTTTTTTATTATTATTATTATTTTTGGAATTTAATGATGTATTGGGACTTTGAATTGTTTCTAGAAAATTCCTGAATAACAGTAATTGACAACAAATTGGAAAAGACATACGTAGTTAGGATTTTTTTTTTAATTGTATTATTATTATATAACTTTAAGTTCATCTTTAGCGTTATCGTGAAAGGTCTACTTAACTGAAAGAAGAAAGATAATGAATTCTCGGAGAATAATAAACAGTAATTTCGAAATATAGAAGCTAACTTAAGAGTCAGCTGTACAAGGTTTGTGAGATCGTCATTGGATTACTCGGGATATTTCTATGACTAATATGCTTTTAAATAATTGCATGAATCTTGGCTTTAAATATTTATTATCAAGAAATAATATCTACAATAATAAAGTAGTAATATAATTAAAAGTAAATATTGTTTAAAATGAGAATATACGTAACGATTACTTCGGACTTTTTTTTTTTTAATTTTATGTTTATTTTTAATTAAATACGTTCTTAATTATAAACATGTTCTTCCAATATAGCATAGTGCAGTTTTGTTTTTTTTCTTAAAATGATTTTAATACATCTTTTAAATAAGTCTATCCTTGAATGATTTTCAGTGAAAAATTTCAGTAAAAAATGCCGTTGTGGATTTATAATTAAATAATCTTGATGGTGTGTTACCCTTGGTGTTCTGTATAACTAAAACCCCGCCGTCTAATTTAATATTTACATTACTTCAGAATGCCAGGACAGTAGTGATATGGAATAAAAAATACTTAATAGTAATATACATTATGTCTACAATATATGTAACTGAATCTCGAGGGGGGGGAAAAAAATAAGTTCGTGTGGATTTTCCTAGCGTAAACAATATCGCACATAATAGAAGTGGACTCGTAAGGTTTAATGTGGCAGAATTCTCATATCAAGGATAATAAGCAAGAAGAATAAAAGCGATGAGGATAGTTAAAAAAATAATTACGATCTTCAGTAATGGGACTTAGGCATTAATGAATAATTTTCGAGTTTTACGAGCACGGTCGAACGCTTCCAAGTCGGCAACATAACACCTGGGTAGAGAGAGAGACTCCAAGTTCACAGTTGGAACATTAAGTTCCGATTACTCGTAGCGAAGTCTGATTCAGTTGAAAATAGAATTATCGGAAGATGAATAGAAAAGGAGAAAACGCTGGGATGATCCAGGTTGTTTCTGTCACCTGAATATTACCTGGGAGGTCTTGAGACTTGGAGGATACGCCTTCAACATTGCGTGGGAAAAGAAAAGCAATTATTAATCAAGACGTGGGCTGTTTGATTAATTAATGAAAGGGCTGTTAAAATGAGATCTTGTTGATATGTGTTTAAAATGAGATCTTGTTGGCTTGTAGATACTCTAAAGAGAAAGTAATTTAAATACTATTTCGTTAAGTACTGATCAATTCTTGATTTTAATTTTGATTATTTACCTGAAAACTTATTATTAAATAGTAAGTATAGAGTTAGTAATAATTATAAAAGAATTTAACCCGGCATTAAATAAAATAGAAATTATGAAGAAGCTGGATTTTGAAATATTTATTTTCATAAAAAGTGGCTCCTGCTTCCATCTTCGTTTGTTTGTTTTTCTTACCCCCCCCCCCCCCCCCCCGGGTAAGAATCTTCGGACGTTCCTTAAGAACAAACATATATCCTTAAGATATATGTCCTTAAATCTTGTATATTATATCAAAATCGTCTTATACATATTCTTTTCCACTAACTTCTTTTATTAACGATATTTCGTTTTAGGCTTCTGAAAGAGTCCTTATATCCCCGGTTTGTCTGTCTGTGGACACATATCCCACAATGCTTCGCAACGGCTTCTGTTAGCTCAGTTATAGGTGGCCTGAATGTTGAATGTTGTAGATGGCCTGTTAGCTCAGTTGGTTAGAGCGTCCTGCTAATAATGCGAAGGTCGTGGATTCGATCCCCTCATCAACTTAATTTTTTTTTAAATCATTTTTAGGAATTCAGTGTATTAACAAGGTTTGGGTTAAGATATTATATGATTATTCCATATAAATAGGGGTCGCTAAGATAGCATGGGGTTTCAAAGAGACTCGCGCGAGCATTTTCTAGACCACCCCGGCTCAATTTATTCTAAAGTAAAGGTGACTCAGAAGCCATCGCGAAGCAGTGATTGGTTTACTAATCACTATCCCTACCTTGTTTGTTAATAAAAGAAGTTAGTGGAAAAGAATATGTGTAGGACGATTTTGATCTAAATCATACCTGAGATTCGAATCCCAATGTGTGGCGTCCTGCGGAATCAAAGGCTAAGATTGTTCCATCCCTCAGTTTTTTTTTATGCTGACATTTCTTCAACTTCGTGAAATTTGTGTATTTCATATTCTCTTTATTAACGTTTATCAATGTTTTTTTCTGATGAGTAGTTTTGATGTATCATAATTATGTCTACATATAATAGCGGTCTTTGCATGTTCTTTTTCAAGAGTCCCCATTAATATTTTAACATTTCTAAGCTATCGCGATTACAGTGTTATAAGAACAATATTTAAAGGCTGATTCTGTTCAAACTTCCTTATCAAAGGTCCATCCACTTGAATGTGTGCATTTGTTAACAATTCCTAATTTTAAAACAACATTTTCCTTGAATATACATTTATTGAATTACAATATTTTTCTCTTTTTGATCCATTCTATTTATCATATCTATCAAATTTCCATAAGGATAATGTTTTCAGTATCCTTAAACCTATCAATAAAGTTGTAGATTCCTAGGATTAACAGTTTCTGAGTTATCTTGATCAGAATGGACTGAAACACTTATTTTAGTTGCAGAAAACTTTTTTTTTCTATGTGATGTATAATAAATGTTGTGTATAAACGACTAAAACCTAAATGTAAAGGCGATAGTTAAACTAATGATAAATAATCCAGTGTTTGTTACTGTTTGCTTCTTCCAAGAACAGAATTCCGAACTTCAGCAAAGAATCGGAATTTCCTGTAAGCTACATTTCACCCATCTGGCTATTCCTTAAGAAACTTAAATCACTTGTATTATTACTGGAAACTATGCATATTTACAATTATATTATTAACCTGTTGTTAATCCGAAGGTAGGGTTTCCGCCCATCTTCATGATGTTCATTACCATCTATTTCACGTTGCTTTTCAATAAATGTTCCCGCTCAGCTTCCATACATTATGTCTTTCACTTGATATTTATAGCAGCAACCATAAGTATTTTAATTTGACTGCTTACGTTTCATAGACTATACTTGAAAAAAAAAAAAAAAAAAAAAAAAAACCAAACTAAACAATATTGCATTTTAACTTTTATACTTCTTTCTGAAAGGAACGGTCTTCCATAATCAGCAATAGATAACGAAAACAGTTAAATGAATCACTTACAAGTCAATAGTTGTAAATTGATGCACGGTGTCTGCACCATTGAAGTGAAATGACCGAAGAAACGAGTGAAACCTAATTCTTTAGAAACTGACAATAACATATTTTGTATTTTTAAATGTCAAATCACCTACTATAGAAATTATGTATTTTTGTAACAAAGAAAAAAATGAGAAATATTTTTATTACAGTACGTGAACAATCGTAATCAAAACAATAGTCTTGCGTCTGTTTAACCTGTTCCTAACTTTTAAATATCATTTTCCTGGAATATTCATTTATTGAATTATCTATGGCTGTAATCGTTAGTTGTTTTCTATTATTAATCCCGTGTTCTCACCTTACAATCCATTACCAACATAAAGGTACATTCAGAACATTATCATTAACTAAATTCGTGATATTTGCAAAAAACGTTGTCTTTAGAAGAGGCGCAAAGGGTTTCATAGTGTAAAAATTAATTTCTCTGCCATTTCTTGGAGTTATCAATAAACAGTGGCATTCATATTTGCTGTTGTAATACACAACAACATTATACATTATACATTACGTTCTTGGTATTACAGTATTCTAGTAAATAACTGTTTGACAACTGGTCTGAAATTAGTTGTTGATTACTAATAAGAAATATCGTTGTATAGTTAAAAGCAGTGCTGATTATTCATTATTGATATTTACCTTCCGGTCTGTGCTTTCTTTCTGATTCTTTGAGCGGGAGAAAGATACAACCGATATTTTTTGAAACATTTGAGCCAAGAATAAATATTGAAGTAAAATTGGTAAGCGAGAATTTATTTAGTTATTTTGAAAAGAAAAAATTGTTTAATAAATTTGTTTGCAGTTCTGGACAACAGCTTGTGTCTCTAATACCTAACATCAAAAAGGAAAATTAAAATATAGGCTAAAAATGATCATTTATAGTTCACTAAATTACAGCATATAAACTGAAACTTATGATTAAAATGATATGTGCCCGTGAACTTAGAATATGAAATCAGAAAGACTTGAAAAAGATTCAGGCTTTTTTTTTGTTTTTTTTCTCCTATCCTAATGTTTAGCTGAAGGAGGTAGCTTTGATAGTCATGTAGTAACCCACAATGACCTATCACGAGTTGAATTATTTAGCGGAGAAAAGTTTTTATTTGATACATAGTGACATTGACATTCAGTGACATTCCTCTTGCCATTCTTAATTCATAATGACTGTGTCATTTTGTCATGACAGAAGATATTAAAATACTGTTAAGAAGAGAAGAGGTGATGACTAGTGAAGGCCACCACTCGACGAATAATCTATTGTTGGAGTGAAAGTTTTGCCGTGTTTGCACATTGAAAAGTAGACGTGATTTAAAGAAAGATGTTTTTATTAAATCTCTTTAAAATGGCAATTCATACTAAGGAAATCGTCCGCCATTTTATACTGTAAAAAAATTAGTTGGTTTTTGATTTAGATTCAAAAAATCTATGTTGCTTTTTGCTAAAGAATTTGCATTTAGATAAAAAAATGAAAACTGGAAGATGTTAAGTTAGGTATTAGGGTTGATGACGTAAGACTATACAGTTGAGCTCCATTATTTACTTACAAGGAAAGTGCGTGACCTCGAGCGCTGAGAACCGAATAAAAATGTGTTTAGAATATAAATCGCTCATGTTAAAAACAGTGGTATGAGTCATTCTCATGCAAAACTGCACGTCTTACCACGAGAGACAGTTGAATGATCACCTACTGAAAGTCCAAGAGAGGAACTTTGGTAACATGAAGAAACAAAATAGCGATATAATAGAACCAAAAACACACATATTTCAATGTAGTGACTATATTGCTATATTTTCCATTTGCTTAAAATAATTACGCTATCTAAACAACAAAACTTTTCCTACTGTCCTGATAGTGTTGCACAGCTATTCAGTCTTCAAAATGCGGGTCTTCAAAGCGCGCTAGGAGACAATAGCTGAGTTTTGCATGGGAATGACTCATACCACTATTTTAGGGATGAGCGATGTATATTCTAAACACAGGTTAACGTTATTGTGAAATCGATGTAACAGCTCAAAAAAAATCACACATACACAGCGGACAATTTTATTCAAAATACATTATTTTTTTTTCCCTCAAAAATAAATAAATATATATTTATATATATATATATTTATATATATATTGCTAGCTTTAATTAGTAAAAGTTATTCTTTCAAGAGATTAAATTTGTTATTCATATATTCTCTGTGGTAGATATATGGCAGAGGTCCTATATAAAACATATACAAGAAATTTATGATTACAATAACATACCTTTAATGGAAGTTCTGAACTAAATTAAATATCTAAAATAAAAAGGTAATCTAATTTTGTTTGGTGAATCCTGTAGAGAAGAGTTATTTGGTTAGTAATCTACCAATACTTATAAAATGAAAGAACTTAGGAATCTTATTATGATTACAAATTTGACGGGAGGATAACTCTAACAGCGTGAATGTTGAATAACAAGCGAAATTAGAAAGTTTTTTCTTCTTCGAGTCAGTCTTAAAAATAGACATTAACAATGTTAAAGTATTGATGTTGTTTGTTAGTATTTGGCACAACGTGTTATTTGCTGTAGGAATTTTACCTGCGAAAAATGTAGATTCACTTATTTTTCTGGTTTCGTAATAAAATTTACATTATCATAAAAAAATTCAACTTGATTTAAAATAGTGGTACTTCTTGACCGCTTACCAAATACAGCCAAAATAAGCCCAAATCAAGAAAGATTCTCATCAATTAGCCTTTTGTAGGCCTAAAGAGTTAAGACTCCGGTGTTTCTTGATCAAAGTAATAAGGGAAGGTGTGATATAATCAGGCTGATACTCTCCTCTGACTCTAGGAAAGATATTCAATCCCGAGTTTCCAAAAGGCTGGGTAAAACTGGGAGAAAGAACCTGGAAAAAAATCCCGAACTTTCGCCGAGAATTGAACCAGATTCCTCCAGACCTTGACAACGTTTTGAGCTTTCGGGGCCACAAAACCGAAATCGTTATTTTTCAAAACAAATAAATTAGTTAATTGTGTGCTTGTATTTCAGTGCAGTTTTTTTTTTTTTTTTTATTAGAAAACTTAGTATTTAATTTCTTATTTTTTTATTCTATACTAATACATTAGATGCAGTAACTTCTATTGAACGAAAGACTTCGTAATCGATTTATGAACTTTGCATATAACAGTTTTCTAATACTTTGATTTTGCAAATTTATTTCCGTTGTCCAATGTATTAAGACGTAGCCTTTACTTTTAATGGTGATGTAATTTGTGCTTACAAAAAGTTTTGAAGTATTTTTGTTTTAAGATTTTTAGTTTCGCTCTTAACTAAAAATAACTTTATTGTATCTCTTTTTTTTTTTTTTTTTTAACTTAGAAAAGTTTGGACTATAAATATTACAATCTATTTACATCTCACGAAGTTGTTAGGTCTCCGATATTATTGAGCTGTAGTTGTATATTTTGCTTCTGTTACTTCATTGTACTAATAAATAATAAATCGTAAAATTCATTATAAGTTATATTGAGCTAATACGCAATGCTTATAAGAAACAATTGTTAAAGAGCAATATTGGAAAGGGAAGAAAAATCTATAAAATGCACAAATTCGTTAGAATTGCTTGCTTTTAACGCATTGAGCCATCATCAATAGCATATTAAGCAATATTGGAAACAAATATAGATAGTTATTTTTAAAACTAGATGTCGCGTTTCATAAATGGCGTCAAAAATTAAAAAAGAAAGAAAAAAACCAGTAAAGATCGATTGCCAATAGATCCCTTAATCCATAATAATAAATTAATGTAGTTTAAGCATATGTATAAGTCAAGTAACAGTGTTTTCTAATATATTAAAATTAGGAAAATACATGTAGTTTGATTGTATTTAGTTTTTCCCCATAGGAATTTTAATAGCTTCTAATAGTAAAATATATGATTCGCAGTCAGATTTGTGCTGCATATAAACAACTCGTTAAGGGTTATAGGTGTTAAATGCAGGAAAATGACGTTTCTGAATCGATAAAAAAAGAAAAAAAACTATTATTCCGTTATTTATAGAATTCTATAAATAGAAAAATATTTAAGTATATCTGAAGTTTCTTGTTATTTACAACTGTTGATATTTTTATTTCCCTATATATTACTTTTTAGTCTTTTTCTTAATTTTTTTGTTAGTTTTCCTTTTAAAAACTTTGCTGATTTCCTTTTGAAACTTTGTTGTTTTCCTTCGTTGCGGCAATTAGATACTTCAGATAGGTAATTAATATACATAGATAACATTGCCTTTTGGTTTCGTGCTGCATTCTAATTTTATTAATGAGGCCCAAGGGCGTGGAGTTCCTTTATTAAGCTGAAAATAAAATCTACCAAATATCAAGAGGAAATTGGAGGGAAGACACCAGGAAGTTGTTGCAAGTTGGGCAGAGCGAAGTTTGTATGAATCCCGTATGGAGTTAATAAGACAAGAACTGAAGCGAAACCTTCGTGCACGCTAATGATACCGTTAAGAACAAACGGGAATTCATTATCCTATACGACTAATTAAAATCGTACATTAGGGTCACGTGATTAATACAACGGCAGGCAGTCGATATTCTGTTGTTCTTTTTTTTTCTTCTCTATTGGTAAAGCAACAAACGTACCATTGCTACTATCTCTGAATTACGACATTACATAAAGTTATCCTTAAATTGGTTACCAATGAATCAAGATGTTCTACGTGGAAGAACTTAAAGAGAATATTTTGACTGATCATCAACTTCTTAAGTATGTGCGTTTTTTATACGTTCTTGCCTGAGGGAGGGCGTGAATATCACTTTTATTTGAATATGATTCAGAGCCGCATTAAGTATTTTCACATGAGGTGCCTATGAGTAACGACAGTTTTTTTACCTCCTCTTCCCTAGGGACTTTCTCTTTTAGATTACCCAGTTTAGTTTTCTAATCTCAATTGAAAAATCCGTTTCTATCATAATATTTAGCAACATCGTAAGGACATCTCATTTGTAGAACAATTCAGAAAAAATAAAGTAAAAAGATGAGACGTAGAAATAGGTATCTACGGAAATCATAATTTTATCTCGTGATAAATGCCTTGGTAATAACTATTTTTCTCTTTGTTTTGACAAATATATATTGACAAAACAAATATTATATAAATAAAACAATGTCACGGAAGCCTACTATGGAATCGCTGTCAGAAACTAATTATTTAAATATCCTTACGTCAGAATCGCAGTTTACTACTACTTCAGTGGTTCTCAAAGTTTGAGGCGCGACTCCCAACAGTAGATCGAACGAATTCCGAGAAGGAACGCGAAATATTTGTTCATTCGGTGTTTATTAAAGGACTGTTAATAGTAATTTTAATTTACAAGTGTTTTTTAAAGAAGACTGCAAAATTAAATAATTTTAACTCCATTAAAGACCTCAATATTACTAACAAGGGAAGTGCGTGACCTCGAACGCTGAGAACCGCACGAAAATGTGCTTAGAATATAAATCGCTCATCTCAAAAACAATGGTATGAGTCATTCCCATGCAAAACTCAGCTGTTGTCTGCTAGCGCCATCCGACGGTGGCATGTTGTACCTACACTAACAAGTACTTAATCTCAAAGTATTGCCACCGAAGACAACAAAATATTGCCAATCTCTTGCTATGTACTTCTTTAGGCAATATAAGCTCTACGTGAGAAGGATAGTTGATTTTGTAAGACTACAATGTGAAAAACCACAAGTAAAGTTACACGATCGTAGTTTCATCATCAGCTTCACTCTGTGCTATACAATCAACTTTAAAGATAACGTAATTATTTTAAGCAGAGGGAAATTTAGCAATGTAGTCACGACATTGAAATATGTGTGTTTTTGGTCCTATTATATAGATATTTTGTTTCTTCGCGTTACCAGAGTTCCTCTCTTGGACCTTCAATAGGTGATCATTCAAATGTCTCTCGTGACAAAACGTGCGGTTTTTCATGGGAATGACTCATACCACTGGTTTTTGGCACGAGCGATTTATATTCTAAACATATTTTCGTGCGTTCAAGGTCACGTACGAGGTCACGCACTTCCCTTGTAAGAGAATTTTTAGTAAAGTTTTTTCATTATTATCTCTATTATTTCGTTATTAATCATTTTTTTTTTCCTGTTAGCTTTTCTTGTCGGTGTTAAATGAATAAATACAGGAGATAAAGAAATATGTGTACAAACTGTACATCTATGTTTAAATAAACTGAGTGAAAACATTAAAACCGAGACGCCAGGACGCGTTTAACATTTAAAGAGAGACCTGACAGTTGAGATGCACTGCATTACTGGCTTCTAAAATTCCAGCACTAGAAAAAAAAAATCATAAATACTTGAGCGGAAAATTATAAAACATAATTTTGCTTTTCTTTTTTTAATTACAATAATTTTGGAGAACATTGACCATATTTTAAACGGTTTAATCATCAATTATTTCTAATATTATTTGAATAAAAAATTATTATTAAAATATTATCAGACATACATGCCCCGCTCTGTTGATTTGCTTAAAGAACGTCAATTGAATATGAAAATATTGATTGAAATGTCGAAAATGTTCACATTAAATGGATTAACCTCACTTCGTTTTCAATTAATATTTCTTTAGCTAATTTTTCATTAAGAAAAAAGGTTCATCAAATTAGTCAGTTTTGTGTGGGTGTGTTTTTTTTTCCCCACCCCCAATAACTTTTGCACCACCGGATGGATCTCCCTGAAACTTGGCATGCAACTTGAAATCTTTTCCAAGGGGCCTTTGTAGAGAAAATAGAAGGCGACAAAAATTCCAATAAAAAAGCATTGAAAATCTAGACTATGGGTTTGTATCCTATTACTAAGTTGAACAATGGATTTTAATCCCGTTTCGTTAATCCATTCCGTGTGATTTGATTAGATTAAATTAATCCAAACAAGATAAATGAAGTTAATAATGCGGATTTAATTCCTTTTTCAATGTCAATGACACTGCATTGAGCACTAAATTGTTCTTGTTATTTTAGTTGAGAATGCTATTGTATTTGTAGCGAAATCGGTCCTTTTTAATGTGTAATATATGTTTTTTAATCTTTTAGCTCAGTGTGTCATTGTCTTCATTTTTAACTTATGATCTGTACACGTTGAAATTGAATTCTCATAGTTTATAACTTCTTTCAAACTTCTGGTTTGATTTACTTATTTATCTCAATCGAGAGCGTGGATTTGTTTCGTAAGCATTAATTTGGTAATGGTTAAATATGTTTTATTTGTGAAAATGGAAAAGTGATAGTACAGAATAAAATATTGAAGCGTGAATTGAAATAGGCTTAGAACAATGGTCACTTCCGCTTTCCGTTGTCGCTACCGTGTTTTCTTGTAGGTTGTTCCGTGCGAGGGGCGTGGCCAGTGGAGCTGCAGGGAATCTTCCCTTCCCTTTAAATGGTTTTCATCCAACTTTTCTTTTTATCAAGAAACTCTTGCTTGAATGTTGCATTCATAAAATCTAAAGAGCAAGAGAGGAAAATCGAGGTCATAAAACGTTAACACTTTGTCAAACAAAAATTTATAACAGTTTATGTTCGAAAGAAGTGAATGCTCGTTAATGAGATAAAAAAAAAAATAAATCAGAAATGAGATTGAAGAAATAATCTTTAAGAAATTTCCAATTCAGTTATTATTGAATCTATTACAATTGTTAAATATTCCCATAAGTAAACTGATAAATAGTATTCTTCCGTTTATAAAATTTCTATTCTCAGTTAATGTTTAATTATTGAAGTTAATTATATTTTTTATTTACTTTAAAATCAACAAAGGAAGCGAAATATTGAAATATTTAACTTTCACATAACAATTTTAATTTGTTTAACAATCACAATGTAATTTTAAGCCATTAACGGCAGTAAATTTAAAAGTATTGCTAAGTTTCTAAGAAGAGAATGCGTTTCACATTCAATAAACAAATTAATAACGAATGAACATATTTAACTACATTGTTAGATTGATTTGTTAAATTCACTATCAATCATCTACGTGACTGAATGAATTCATTGATTTCATTTACTTAAAAATGCATTATGGTAATGATAAATCGAATCTTTTATAATACGTCTTATATTTTTTCCTAACAATATTCCGCATTCAATTATTTTTATATATTTTTTTTTTTTTTCGAAATACAGTTTTCGATTTTTTTTTTCTTGATTATATTTATTAATTCCTTATTATTTTTTTATTCCAGCATTTATTTTGATTATCTTAATGTATATTTACTTTTTTTTTTTTTTTAAGTATCTACATTTCTTTATCGCTTTCCTTGAATTTTTCAAGTCTTTTAATACGATATTAATCCTTACAATTTTGATCATTTTGTTGATCTTCATATTTTTTATACAGCTGTAGTCTGGTTGACTTTTTTTTCTTTTTAATTAGAGATAAAATAATTCTATGTAGCTCAAGAATGGGTGAATATTTTATGAAATACTTGATTTGTCGCAATATTCGTGTAATATAGTTTCACAATGACGAGTATTAAGGAATAGTTTATTAAATATTTGTTGCAAAGAACTCCTTGTCTGTTCTATGGGGTCGTCCATTAATTACATGAGGTCAAAAGAGGAAGGGGGGGGGGGTCAACGAAAATCTCACGTCAACTTTTTCATTAGAGAATAAACGTATTATAATAGATTACAACATTTTGTAATATTGACTTTTTGAACTTTTTTGACTTTTTGAAATTTCATGAGAGGGAGGGGGGGGGGGGTGTCCCACCACATCTCACCAAATCCTCCCAAAGGGGGAGGGGAGATCCAAATTTTTTAAAAAAACACCTCACGTAATTAATGGACGGCCCCTACGATACTTCGAATTGTTGTTTTCTGTTCATCCATTGCCTTGGGAATTGCACTGGAAATCCTTGTCTTTTCCTATTTTATCACGTATAATTTAATTGTTTGAATTTTTATTTAATGCTTTTTTAATACTTTCTGCGTATTTTAGGATAGTGTGGACTTTCAGTTTCATCTGTGATCATTTATTGTCAAAAACCTTTGTTAATAAGAATTTCAGAAATCATCGTTGCTGTATTAAACACGAAAACTTCGTTATGCAAATGTGAATATTTATTACTTGTCCATTTAGGTCTGCAATGAATGTTAGAAATCAAATTCCAATATTCATTGACCTAAAGTGCTAAAAATATTTAACTTCAACTTTTTCTTAAATGTCTTTCATATAACAATAACAAACAATGACAGTTTTACTGCGATCTTACAATAATAGCAATAGATCATTCAAATTAAAGACTATCTATTTACTTAGTAATGTAGTTCTTTATTGTCTTTTAATAAGCTTTTCTTGAAAATAAAACAGTTAGGTTAAGGAGGCTGAAATTTTTATTTTGATCGGTTTTTTTTTTCCCCCTTCAGCTGACTTTATTAAAAAGAGGTTATACCAACTAAAAGGCTTTTAAGTATTGTTGCAGTAATAAGTGAATGTTTTTGGATCTACCTGTAGCCATTTGACACTGGCTGTTGCAGACTAAGTGGATTCGGGGCGGAGGTGGCAAGAGCATGTTGGTAGTGGTGGGTGAGATTTTGTCAAGGAATCCTGTTCAACCTTCCCAAGGTCGCTCCACAACGCTTAGGCCAGAAAATGATCAGCAATTAAAGCTGGCAATTGATTTCAATAGCATTCGGCCATTTATTATCTTTTTTTTATACCGTATTAAACTGAAGAAAAATGAATTAAAATAATGTAGTGGATTTTTGAAATCCTAGTTGTAATTCTTGGTTAGAGTTCAGGGTTAGATAACACTCCTCCACATTATATAACATCATTTCAGAACATTAACCTTGTGCTGGGAATTCCATATCATTGAGTTTGTTTTCTTCCCCAAAAAAATCGAAAAGAATTTTCTGATTTTAACAGTCTCTGTAAAGGAAAAAAATAGTTAATAATCTCAATACTATAATATGCTATTACCAAAAAATTCTTTCTTAATTATTGTATCTTTATTTTAATAAACTAATCTGAGAGCGATTTAACTGTATCCAATAAATCTATGTAAGATCAATTCCAGAATGTTCATAATTAAAAAATTATATATATTTATTCAGGTAAATAACTGATGTTTCGTTCTAATTTGCAGGAAAAATCATAATACTGAAAAAAAAAAAAAAAAAAAAACCCTGTTTATGAATTCTCGATTTAACGTTGTGTCTAAGCTTCACAAAAAACCAATTTACACCCAAGGAGATTATATCTTACTTGATTGGTGAAAACATCTACTTGCAGATGTATTTCCATTATTTCATACTCGAGAGAAACTATAGATGATTATCCTTCAATAAAGTTCATGAAATCTAAATTGCCAAAGTCATTCTATCCGTTAGTGAGTATCGTGAGTCTAATGGGTTTCGTTTCAGTCTCACCAGAGGAGGCATAAGTCAATTGGGATGATTTTGAAGTTTTAGTTCAAATCGTTCTGTAAGTGTTAAAAGTATAACTAAAAATCTGAAAATTTTAAAATATTACAGTTTAAATATGAATGAATCTTATTATCCTATTCTTGATTTTTATACGATATTAATTACATTTAAGTTCAAAACAGGCTAATTTTTCGAAAGAATTTGCTTTCTATTAAATTATTTCAGCTTAAAAAAGCTCCCATTTCTGATTCTATGAATAAATACAGTAATAATCTAGTAACTGAATTCAACATTTTTATTACTTTCCCAATTGTTGAATTAAAAAAAAATAAAAACCAGATATTTGATAGTTTCGGTTTATGGTTTTTATTTTTTTTAAATTCAACTATTTGGAAAGTAAAGAAAAGCTTGAATTCAGTTAGTAGATTATTACTTTATTTACTCATAGAATCAGAAATGGGAGCTTTTTTAAGCTAAAATAATATAATAGAAAACAAATTTCGAAAGGAAAAATTAGCCTATTTTGAGCTGAAATGTAATTAATTCAGTTATCGTATAAAAATCAAGAATAGGAGAATATGATTCATTCACACTTAAACTGTAATATTTTAAATTTTCAGATTTTTAGTTATATTTTTAACACTTTACAGAACGATTTGAACTTAAACTTCCAAATCGTCTAAACTGACTTACGCCTTCCCTTAATATTCGAAAGATTGTGTAGACTCTGTAGAGAGAGCAGTATTCATTTTTATTTTTTTCTATTCTGCAAAATAAATTCGTGTTTAAGTTTAGGATCATGTATTGTGATCAATCCTCTCTGTTATCCTCGTAATTTCAACATTTTTGAACATTTCTATTCATTCGTCATTTTGCAGGATGACGTCATTCGTTTGACTGGTAAAGTCCATAAAAAAAAAAAAAAAAATCGCTGTTATCTGTATCACAACCACTTTGGATATCGAGAAATCCTATTAATACTGTTTTATGAAAAGCCTCTGCTTTTGGAAAACAAAACAAAAGAACACCTATACTCTGTCTTTCTAGAAGTTACTTGCTCCAAAAATAGTTTTTTAATAAGTCAATAGGACTAAAAATTAATTTAAATTATAGAAAGATAACATTAAGTCTTTAAGGTCTGTAGCGATATTTATTCATTATTTATTAGTTCACCTTTGTAATGTAGATACCATTTGCTTGTACCTTCCTCACTAATACAACAATATCGGTTCTACGTATTTGAGTCTTTATTATTAACTTGAGGTTCTACTATGTTAATTCGTACAGTATTGGAAGTTGTAGAAAGTTCACAAACCCAAAAGTAATAAGCTTCTGTTATTAGCAATAAGCTTAGATATTCATCCAAAGTGCAGGAGTGGGGTTCAGTTTTGAGAGATGGAAAGAAGTGGGGCCGAAAGTAATCGTGCTGATATTTTAAGTTGGACCATAAATAACCCGCATATCAAAATTTATGGAAATGGCCCAGCCATTTTAGCGTGATGCTTGTACAAAGAGATAAATACAAAAAACAAAGAAGGAAATAATCAAATTGAATACTAAAGTAGCCCGCACACGAGGGAGCTTTTGGCCGAGTTGCATGTGCAACTTGATGCCTAGAGCGGTTTTTTGAGCTGCATGGGCCAAGTTGCATGGAAGTTGCATGGAAAAAAAGCTTCACAGAACGGCGGTGCATCACGGAAAGTTGCATGGAATTACCCAATCACAGTGCAGCATTTTTATACGTCAGGCGTGACGTCATGCTCAAGGAAGAAACATGGCGTCGAAACATTTTTCCTTCGCTTCAGATGGGCGAATCGCGAATACAGCAAAAATATCAGATTATTTCGAGTTTCTTTCGCACATAAATACAGTTTATATGTAAATGCAGTAATTTAATGCGGCAGAATGTATCAGAACGTTTCAAAAACCTAGTTTTTTTGAATATTTCAGATCGCAAGCAGAGTTTCGCTCATTCATCATTTCCGGAAACTGCCACATGACGTCATTGTTTCAGTGAGCAATGGATTATTATTGGCTGTTGGTCGTTGTTATTCGTGAATCGCATTATTGCCATCAACTGCGATTACATACCGGCTAATAATATTATAAAAATATTTCTCATATGTTTAAAATAAATCACAAATATTTAGTTTTGGAACGATATCACAGCAGTATCCTTGACGTCATGTCCAGTGATGTCATTCAAATTCGTAGTGTGCTTCGTTTGTTGTCCGCACGGCGGCGCTAACAATGTTGCATCGTTTGCGCACTGATAGTCGCATGCAGCTTTTTCTGTGCACCTCAATTTCCTCGAGTTGCACAGAAAAAGCTCCCTCGTGTGCGGGTAGCTTTAGACTGCTCACATGTTCTGTCAGTTTATTATACAGCGAAAATAACATAATTAAGGCGTTGAGCTTTAGAAAGTACATCTGATCAACACAAGTGCCATCATTGATATGTTGAATGAACATTTGTTTGAATACAACGGATATCATTTTCATGTAGTCGGACTGAAATTTCAATTGGATGGAGTTATGCATCAGTTGACCAAGCGCCAAAATTCGATTTTCACATTTTCGCATAAACGCAAACGCTGTTGTCTTAGTTCACATTTTTATTTATGGAATGTAGAGTATTATACGTATATCAAAATGAAATATACCACACATTATGACATATGAATTTCTAATCAAATGACAAAGGTCGTTAGTCGCATGATGTAAATCTTATTCGTTAGATTAGTCGACTGGGGTCTATTCAAAATTAACTTTCCGCAGAATTATGTTGAGATAGCAAGTAGGAATAATTTTATATAAAGAGTTTACAACTTTAGCTAGTAGATGGAGCAATAATCTAAAAAACTGTATTTTGGCGCTTGGTCAAATAATGCATAACACCATCCAATTTTGATGCACGGAAAATATCGAAATTAATTATTAAAACTACTATAAAATTAATATTTTAAATATTTAAAGTATTTTTTACATTCCTATTTCAATTCCTTATTTCTGTCACAATTTTAACTTAAATTTTAAGGACCTTATTTACAAAAGAAAAATATCTTGACGTAATGAGATATTTTAAGCACACAGTCAAAAATAACTATTGATAGTGAAAATTAATCTATAAATTCTTAACTAAATTCCTTCTTAACTAAATTCAAAGCTGATTTTTTTTTTTAAAAAAAAGGTTTTCTTTTAACTTGCATGAATGCTTGTCAGAAACTTAACAGAAGAATTTAAGAGACTTTTGAAGGATCGAGGTTTTAAGAACAGTGAATGTGTCAATTAACATTTATTTCTGGTAAACGTAACACAAACTGAAGTAGTGACGGTTCTGACATAAAAAAAAAGACAACATTTTTTTTTTCCTGTGAGTTTCTGGAAGTGATACTGGACACTACTTCTCGGAATAAAAGACCAGATGTGCATTTTCTCATCTTTGACCATTGGCTAGTTGAACTTACACTCATGTGTCTTTAAAAAAAGATATAAAAAAATCAATGAAAACCGCTTTCCCATCCCCCGCTAATATTTGTTTTCAATCTCGCCATTGAGATAGTATTTCAAATGACTTTTTAAGTGGGTCATCAAACAGCAACAGAATCTTTTTTATTTTCAGTAGCTTGATGTTAAATTTGATGTAGTTACTGTAATCTATTAGAATACATTTACTTTTTAAAAGCTAATTTATTGTGCCGTTCTTTCATACCTTTCAGCATTACATGGAGCCACGAAGCTTTGACAAAATATTATGGTGACAATAACTTATTTCAGTTCAATCTGTTGTTCGAAAACAGAAATAGTTGGAAAAAAGGCGAATCTTGTCTTTTTTTTTTTTTTTTTTCCCTACAATATATCGTGAACGTAAAAAGCCTAAAGAAGTGAATCAAATGACTCAAATTTGAGACCTAACGATATGATTTTTCTGATACTTTAAATTTTCAGTGAGTAAAGTCAGTATTTTTAGTCCATTTAAATATTGATTACAACACATCAATGCCTTCCCCCTCACCTTTACAAAGTTTACTACGATGACTGACAAAAGGAATATTGTTACAAATTGGTGGCGAAGTAGCGCTGCAATGAACTTAACATCTTACAGCTACTTCAGTTTTTCCATAGTTTTGAAGCATATTACAATGTGTTACAAAAATGTGTGTTGTTAAATTTGGAAAACAGATATTCTTTAACGCATTTATTATTTTTCTTATTTTTCATCCAGTGGGGGAAATTGAGATGTAGTCTAATTTCTCAGTGAAATATTATTTCTTGTAGTGAAGTGGCATTTAGTAGCACATACCAGGACATCTCTATCTGAAGGATTTATGAACGTGTCCATCTTCTGATACCATCTGCTCTTTTCGCCAAATCAGTTAATCTTTAACTGCTTAAGTTTCAAAATCTTGGTTCCAATGTCTTTACACATAATTCACAACCTCGTTATGCCAGAAATGCATGCAAATGTAGTTCATGTTGTTTTTTACATGAAGTGGAGTTCAGCCATTTGCTTTGAAATGATTGCAGATCTATGAAATGGGAGAGAAGTAATAGGACGAGTTACCATGGATCCACGAGCATCTTAACATTCAAAATACATATAGAATATCGGAGATCTTCTAAAATTAGGTAGGGTTTTGTAAATAAAAGCTCACATTTTAATAATTCGACATTCATAACTACATTTTTTTAAAATATAAATCGATTTTTAAAAAAAATCGATTTCTATGTAAAATCAAAATCATGCCTTAAAACTTAGAAATAACATTGTGTTCCATAAAAGCAACAGAATTCAATTGAAAGGATTGTTATTTCTATGAATAATAAATATGTTGTTTTATTTCTTATCTAAACTGATAGATTTTAGTTATTAGCAGATAAAAACTAGTGAACAGAAACGCATAATTTAACTTAAAAAATTGTTACTTTTTCTCCTCCATATCATTCTAAGACAGTGCTTTTCAATCATTTTTGCTTCAACCGCACATATATTTGGAAAAATCCGGCGGAACACTAAAAATTTTGTTCCTAATATCGCACTGCACTCCAAACTTTTTGGTTGCTTTATTAGGTTGCTTTATACTTACTTGATAGAATCCTTGGAAAAACATTAGTAAAATTTGCACATGAATTACATTCATAATATATCACACTTGCTCATTGAATTATAAAAACGATGTAACTATTGACTCAGTAATTTAACTATTCCAGTTTGTATTACTTACTATTTACTTTTACTCTTGTGTTAATACTTGTTGGAAATACTTAATAGCTATTGTATATTCCTCCTATTTTCCGCAGTTTTAATAAAACTACATTGTTGTTTTTTATTCTCGTGGCACATCCTGTTCTAAGGCAGTGCTGTCAACCGTTTTCTCTTCACAGCACACTTTTATATTAGCAGAAATCTAGCGGCACCAAACCTTATTCCTAAATCCGAAAGAACACCAAACTTTTTCAATGCTTTTTTGTGCTATCATCGAATTCTTTGAAAAAGATCTTAAGATTTACCAATATAAAAAAAAAAAAATCTGTTTAAATAAAAGATACCCTGAAATTTTTTTAAGTCGATTTGAATGAGAATTACTATTTTATTAATCTTAATTGTTGGAATGAAGCAGAATGTAGTTTATATTTCTGTTATTTGATGTTTAGATTTTATTCTAGATACGAGCATATGACTAATGTGAAGTTAAATGTTGATTACACATACATTCTCAGAATTTTCTCGCTACACACCAAAGGCCTCACCGGTTGAGAAGCAATTAAACCTTACGTCAAATCCACAACTCCTGACCTTTTGATAGTTGTATTTACCAAGTCGATTTGAAATGAAAAGCCCGTTGTCGAATGTACAAAGTTTATCACTTTTTTAGTTTTTAAAAAAATTCCAAGTTATAGTTAGTGTCTTCAAATTAAAAAAATTATAACATTTTTCTTGATTTATCATGTGTGTTTTTAACTTTAGGCTTTAAAATGTTTAAAACTTTCTTATGCAGTTTGTCAGGATCGATAAAATGACGTTAATGAGTAGTTAATTAACTGTAACAGTTCAATTAGATCAGTACCAGTGTTAAATATGGCCCATAATTGTGTGAAATATGTTGATCCCTTTGATCCAAGTATGTTGGTAGTTACAGAAATCAAATTACATTCATTTCACTTGTAATGATGCAGGGAATGGATTGACATTGAATCAGTGATCCTCAGTTTGTTACTATAAATTATATTCGTTTTCCAAATTATTTAAAAACTTTATCGCTCTAATGAAGTTGTGTACTTATTATATCAGCATAGTAAGATGAATAGCATTATGTTGATTGTAGTAAAGAGAATTTAATATAATTAGAGGAAACATTCTTAGAAAGGTAAAAGTGGTGTAAGATGATACAGGATAGACAGAAATCTGTAATCATAATCAATCGCACTTTCTACAATGGAGTTATTCATATTCATCTCTAGGACGACCCTTAACAATTAAATAACTGTTACTATTCAACTTTCCCTGTCGATATGTAACGTTGTGGTACTTTAATCATAATTCTCATAAGGTAGTTTGCGAAGGGATTCGTTCAAAAAATTCTGTAATGGCGGCATTTTGTGATTGGTTAAAACAAAAAGGACTGGGTCATGTTCCTTTTCGCTGAAAGTTGGTTATCCAGATAAAAGTAATATAAATCAAATTAGGTTCGAGTTAAAAAAAAAAAAAAAAAAAAAGTTTGAGAACCTCTGCTTCAAATATTTTCTTAGAGTTAGGGAATCATAGTTTTAGTGTTTTCCTGAATAGGGGATTTTCTTTAGTAATTCATAGACTCTTTCTGGGATATTAATTGAAATTAACTTTAAAATTATTTTCTCAGAAGGTTTACTAAGGTCAGAAGCTGTAGTATTACACGACGAAATCAGACGTCCTCTAAATTTTATTATAGGTAAAGATAGCTTTGTTTTATAAGTCCAATAGGCTGTCAGATCACAAGCAACATAATTAAGAATTCCTAATGATGATCTTTGCCGTTCCCGCGTAACGTTGGGGTCAAGGCGACCGCCTTTCTTTCAGGAAGCAGATTTGTCGGAACCTGGGTTCGAATCCCGGCGTCGGCATGGATGTTTATTTCTTTTCTTGTGTTTGTCTGCTTCTTAATCTTTCCCTTAAAATCTGAATGGCTTTAAGGAATTATGGAATGGCAAATGGGAAACCAGCTCAGTATCTTCCCAGGGTATTAAAAGGATCCTTCTATGGGGTCCCATACCCCTAAAGTCCTTTGAACCTGCTGCATGCAACAGAACACTGAAGAAGTGATAATCTTAATCGAGCATTAATTTTCATTATTTCTAAGCCCAACATTTCTCACCGTTTTTAATTATGAAATTTAAATTATATACTAAACAATTTTATGTTTACAGTTATAATACCTACATAATATAAAACCATTCGGTTGTTCGTTATTACGTCCGTTCTTCCCCCTCCTGTCTAATAATTTTCCGAAACTAACACTATTTACTTTTTTTAATTATTATTTATAATATTATCATGTTACATTATAATTATTTTTATTATTTTATTTTTATTATAATTATTTACTTAGCTATTTACAATTAGTAATAATTAACATTATTTATGATTAATAATAATAAATAATAATAATACAAAGGCTTAGTTGACAGGCATAGGAAAAGTGTTCGGCATTTTTTTTTTGTCAAATATGGTACTGAAATTGAAGGCCAACATACTTTGGCGTATTTTAATTCTTTACCTATTGGTCTGATGTTTATCGAAACCCAAAAAGAATCTTCTTTATTAGAACTTAAAAACTTCTAGTAAAAGTTTCAGGTAAACCAAATAGTTATGTCCGTCCGTCCGTCTCTGTATGATTAAGATGACTTTCGACTTAATTGCATTTAAAAAAATTTTTATGTTGCCCTTTTTTTCTCTCTGGTGCATTTAAGAGGTTACAAAACATCTTGTGATAGTTAAACAACATTTGGGGGGGGGGGGGATATGCACTTACAAGAGACAGTCGCTTGTAAACTATCTAAGCCCTAAGGAAAATATGACTAAAAAGAGCTTTAGGCAAATAAATGCAAAGGACTTGTCAAAGATTGAAAAAAAAAAAAAAAACCCAACAGAATAACAAATATTATGGCTATTAGATACCGGTTTTCCTATCGTATTTATTTTTTCCGGATTCCCTTTGCGTTATAAATTGTATTGCAAGTTTACATATATATATTTTTTTTAAGGTCGGTTGTTTAGCGTTTTATTGCTGTCTACTATTTTATATCTCAAATACTTTCAGAAAGTTCTAGATAATAATACGTAATTAGATATTTAAATGAAATCTTTGAAGAGATGAAGCAGCCTTCGAAAGTGAGCAATGTAGCTACACAAACTCACTCTTATGAAATGAGCAGAGATCTGTTTGAAATAGCTCAGTAACACTTAATTTAAAATATAACACTTTGTTTATACCTTAGTGAGAATACGAAGCAACATAGTAAATGCAAAAGTTACTAACCATACTCTGAAACAGGGTTTCTCAAAAAAGACTTAGTGGTATGTGAATAACAGGCAGATAATTTGTTTGATTTATGAAATTAAGAAAAATAAAATTTTCCACATCTAAATTAAATTGTTATTACATGTTTTCCCTCTGTCCTGGATAGCCTCCATATTAATATCTTACAGGTAGTACCTAAATTTTTAATTTTGTTTTTTATGTTACAGGTCTTTAAAAAAAGCTAAGTACCCTTCCTATAAAACTAACAAGAGGCTTTTTCAAATTTGTTGGAACAAAGCTTTTTTTTTCAATTTGGTTAAAAAGTTTTAATATCCGCCAATAGATAAAGATCAGTATACTTAAAAGTTGTAAATCTCTTGGATACATACGAGTTCAGAGATTATGTTAGATTGTACCAAGCCTAGGCAAGCAACGATTAGCGATATTCCGTTTAAATAAGCTTATAGGAAAAGGGAGGATCCATTTTTTTTTTTTTTTTTTTGATGACATGACTGGTTCAATGGCAACTTTCTGCCATATATTTTCGAATTTGCCTACCTTAGGAAACCATTATAGCTTCAAATCTGAAGAGATAAAGAAGTACACAAACACGAAAGAAAGGAACACCAATGCCGATTCCGGGATTCGAACCCATGTTCAGACACATCAGCCCCATGGCAAGCAGCAGCCTTAACCACAAGGTTGTGCCTGAGCGGCAGACTATGAACTTACATTAGTGGCTCACCAACATTTCTGAAATGAGATGGTTGCATTTCTAACGTTTAAGCTAATAGTGGAAATCCAATGAAAACAATGCCAATTATCTCGAACACGAAAGGGGGCGCGTAAAATACTCTAAAGAAAAATACTCTATTCCTATGTTGTCTTTGAACGCGATGGCGAAATCCGTTTGTCGATCCGACCTTCCGTTCGGGAGTTGTCGGGGGGGGGGGGGTACAATGACAACAATGCCAAATATCTCAAACTGGGAGGGGGAGGCGTTGGCCCCTGAAAATAGCCCATTCCTACGTTGTTTGGGCCTGTGAACACGACGGTGAAATCCGTTTGCCGAAGCGACTTTCCGTTAGGAAGTTATGGGAAAACAGACATGGATGGACGGACGGACAGAACAAACACAATGGCTACCGATTTTAGTCGGTATCACAATAGCTCCCAAATGGGTCGCTTAAAAAAAAAAGAAATACCCTATTAGGCTACATATTTGGTCTAACACACCTTCATCGTCGGATACAAATAATGAAAGATTTTTTTTTTTTTTTGTACTGTGGATGTACTGCTGGATTTACAATAAGCTTATATGATCTTTCTAGTACATTTAAAAAAAAAAAGTTCTTTTAGGTGATTTACACTGTAATTATATAAATGGCTAAAACACTATCTGTAAGGAACTTCGAAAAGTTTACCTACACAGGCACATGTTTTGCCCGTGTCACTCTGAATGATCTTATAATTTCTTATTCAAGGTTGGAGTTAATCAACTTTCTGCTGATTCTGATAAAAGTTGGACTTACGCGTAAAGATCCTGGGTTCCAATATCTTACTTTTTAATGATCAGCAGATATTTGAAAGGTGGTTAGCCATTTATATAATTTTCTTGTAATTGCCAATAACTTCTTACTTCTTGAAACTTTCAATAAATAATTAAAAAAAAAAGATCTGTCGTTTTATAGATTGCTAGAGATGTATTTCGTTGTAGATATGATTCAACTGAAAATATTGCTCGTAATAAAATTGATGCATTTGCGTCAAGGAAAAGGCGCGGTAATAAAGGGGCTAGAAAAAACTTTGATGTGTGTGAGAGATATTACAAAAGAAGCCGACCAAATGAAATTTATGAATGTCTGTAGTGGGCTTATAAACATGTAATAGAAACTCTAAAGCAAAAAGTTACGACACTAAGGTAGTGATTTATTTTATTTTATGTTTTTAGATTTTATTATTTTATTTCTATAATATGATTAGATATTCATTGTAAAAAAATATCATGTTAGAAATTGAAATTTGTTATTCTTAGTAGTTTATTGAATCTAAAATAAATCTAAAATATTGATCAAATCCTGAGAATTAAAATGAGACGGAATAGCATTAAAATATCATTATGTCCCACAGTAGTTCCACATCTTTGAAGTGAACTTATTCTTTATTTATATATGAAAAAATATTTTGAATTCTAAACTTTGCTTTTTAAAAATATACAGATCTAGTGTCGCTATCGGCGAGGAAAAAATCGATTACTTTTTTTATATCTGTATTTATAGGTAAATCCCCATTCTCTTCACGAAACAGATAAGTTGTACCTAATAATAAGTGACAATTCAGTGTTGGTGCTGTGACTTATTCCCAGATCCATTTTTTTGCGTCTTCAGTCATAGTTGCATCATACGATGGGGTAATTAATGCTGCAGTCAATTGAATAACTATCCACGACACACCTGTAAAGTGACAGTCAAACTTTGCCTCCTTTGAAGAGAAACAAATACTGAAGAAGAAAAAAGAAACATCCACGCCCCCACGCGGGATTCGAACCCAGCTTCAGAAACTATCAGTCTCACGGCAGGCCGTCGCCTTGACTGGTAGTCTGTGCTCGAACGGCGCAATTCAGAGTAAACAGCATTATAGTCCCGTGATTCCCTTATGAAAAGATGCCTCTTTCTCCGTTTCACGAGACATCCTTGTAATTTACTGCAGTCGTTTACTGGAATAAAAAAAAATATTGCAACTGTAGCCCCCCCCCCCCTTCCCAAAAAAAAAGACCCAAACCCAAGCTTTTGACTGGAAATTGCTACGACGAATTTATTAGACCTATTTGAATGAATTAAGGCTTTGGGAAATGTTTTAATAACTTGAAGATTAATCTATTTAATGTAATGCCTGTTTAGGAAACCGTTTCCTGAAAATTAGTTTCAATCATTATTTTATTTTCGTTGGTTCACTGATATTGCCTCAATTCAGTTTGATTAATTTCTATTTAAAAAGATGATTCGATTCCGCTGGGCTTTTATCGAATCTCCCAAAATGTTTTGGGTTTAATAAATCACACTAATTTTTATCAATGGCCATCACGATGACATGGTCAATTCTCCGTTAAAACCAGATCCCAACCTATAGCGTAATCATCGTCTTGCCATCTGTATTCCCCGAGTACGTGTCATAAATTTGACCATTCCCAATATGGCATGTAGGAGCTCTGATAATGCAGACCGAATGATTAACAGCTCTTGATGAAACCCATCCCGTTCAGAGCTGGTGAAATAGGGCCTCGTTAACGCAATGATACAACTGGGTCAACCCGTTGTAGAAGATGGTCTGCTCTGAATAAATCATGAGCTCCGAAGTGTTTAATAGATGGATTCACTCAGACTTTTCTTTGTCATTGCTAAACGGACGTAAGAATCCTTATTTCGTATTTCCTCTAGCTGCGTTTTTATTCTGCCGATTGAAGATCGATTCCATATAAAAACAAAAGGAGAAAGTACTATGTTTTCGAAGTCGGAAAGATAAAAATTCGTCCGTGAGATTAACTCCGTAATTTACAAAACTTAAGAAAATGAAGTTTCTGGTCACCTATAATTTATCAGAAACCTACGCAATGAAATTCCCCACATTTTCTAATTGCCAACTAAATTCTTTTGTATTCAAATTTTAATTGAAACTGTTCATGTGTTTTATTTTGTAAAAGTATACATTAGTCCTACTCGATAAACTCGGGTATCTGTGATGTAGGTGCTGATAGGATTTAAATATGGTCATTACATAACTAGTACATAATTACAATGTTAAAATATTACATAGAAAATAACAAGAGTAACATGAACAAGATGTACAATTCCTTTAACTTTTTTTTTTCTTTTTTGTCTAAATTCTACAATTTAGTACAAAGTAAGTTGTATGTACAGGATTATTCAACTAATTATATAAAAAGAAAACGGATACAAAAATTATTTTATATATTTACTCGGACAAAATTAGGAAACCAGATCTATTAAAGAAATATTTTTAGATATTCCTTTTCAGGAAGAACAATAGAATAAAACTTTCATAATAACTTGGATGTTGACTGGAACTTCACTATATTTCTTTTGTGAACTAGCTTTCCTTCCTTCATGCAAAGATAGTTAGTTAGTTTGAAACTTCTGTCGTAAGAAGTCTGAAACAGTTTCGATTTATGAAAAATCTATAAATCCCGGTGGGACACAGAAGTGCTTCCAAGTTGTTTTCTCCTTAAAATTTTAAATATTATTGCTTCTATTTCAAATAACATGGAATTCCAGTCGCTTGCTGATATGCTGTACTGTATCTAACAACGCTAAATATCCAATGGTCTCAAATTCCAGATAAATAATACCTTTTCCTATATATTATGTTCGCATTCTACTACGAAAGCTCAGAACAACATAAACTATCGATAATATTAGGACTGAGATTCTTAGGGAAAAAATAATTTGATGATACTTTAATCGGTGGACATCTTGCAACAACCAACACACAAATACAATTGGCAGAAGTACTGAAGATGATCGTAGTCTTGGGCGTTTCAATCAACAGCGTCGAGGACCTGCCAGAGAATCTGTGATTTATTTTGTTAAGTAGCTGCTGAAGACAGCACTTAGTTCTTGTTCATCGACAGCATCGAAGCAAAAGGCGAATCTTCTAGGCCACTCTTTGTGTAATGCAGCTGAGCTTATTTCATTACCTCATATATTTTTCATAGACCACTCTTCGTTACTCACCAACTATAGAAAGAAAAAGATTTTTCAGATTCGCATTCTACTAAATGCATATTTTCTATCTTCTGTGTGAGTTTATTTAAGAGCAAAATTGAAGCAGTAAAACCCACAATTTCTGTTTTCAGAAATTGGTTTAAATAACTTCTTTCAGAGATTGGTAATGTTGATAATATTCATTTCATAACAAAATAACGAATTTGGAAGTCTTTGAATCTTACTAATATTGTTTCAGAAGAAGAATGTTAAGCTGCAATTTCATTAATTATTTTAATATACAATCGGTTGTCTTTAACCTCGGGGTTACGTTCTTGGAAAACTCCGAGGTAATGGAACCTCTGCTACCGAAGCCTTGATCTCATGAGAAAAATAGGGATGCGTTCCCGTGGACTCTATTAACTATCGAATTTCTAGAACGAGAAGCAAGTCAAGCGCAGGAATCTTATACATTTGGCTCAATCGTAAAGCGATGCTCTAAGGAGTACTTGCTGAAACAATTTATTAGTACTATTTTTCGATTGTCAATTGTTTAAATTTATAAAAAATAATAAAAAAAACCAACGTAAAACACTGAACACGTGAGATATCAGAATGACCTGGAGACTTATTAACACAGCTGAAGCCGCGAGAACAAGACCGCAGCTTTCCTTGGTGGCGCTCGTGTCGACGCTGCGCAATAGGATCTCAAAATTATTTTCGCTACCGCGCATGGGCACGAAGAGACTGCGTATATGGCGATTTGGGTTACATTTTTGTAGAAGCGAATAAACAAATCCGCGGGATCGCAGTCAGCAGACAACGAAAATTGACTGTGATTGCAATAAACAGTAATTAAAAATCAATTATTAATAGCACCAGAGACGTAAATCAGGAGATTAAATTCAGAACTTTTCTTTTACAATAATTTGAGAATACAGATCTAATGTAGATCTAATGCAGTGGAACAATTTACCGAAATATTTCTACGAAAAGTGTTAAGTGCAGAATAATTGAAGATAAATGTTGGACACTTTATTTTCCATAATTACAATTCGATTTCAAAATTTGAAAACATAAAAAAAATAAAGAAACCGGATGGCTTCGAGATGTTAAGCCCTCGTAATAACTGGAGTTAACTATAAAAGTTCGGCTTTAAAAATTGCCCTCCACTTTAATGGCTAAGAGGAATGCTTACTATTTAGAAGCGAATTCTTACTACTGGAATATCGGAATTTCAAACTGGTTATGACGGAACGAGCTCTGTGTTATTACGTGACGTTAAGTGCAACAAATTATTTTAATAGAAAAAAATGTGTACACTGCTTGAGAAGGCAACTGTTATTACTTTTCTGAGACTTGAAATGTCGGTATTCAATTAGAAACACGCTGACAGTTTTAAAACTCGTACTTTTGAATACGTGGCAAAATAATTATTTGCATCAGCACAGCCTAATGGTATATGTCCACACAAAGATATTAAAAACTAATATAGGAAGAACACTTCTTTTTATTTTTTAATTATTATATTCATGAAATTCAGAATAAATACAAAATAAAATAAAATCGAGTTCTTAACTAAACATTACTTTCACTTTTAAGTAGTTGTTTAATGATTTACGACAAAGGTCTTCTCACAAGAGCTAGTGATTTTTTGTTGTTGAAATATTGCGCGATAATTATTTGTTATTAAAAGTTATTAGGAACCTTTTTAAGAAAATTCATTCAATTTTCAATAAATCTACTTGTTTGCCATTTATTCGGTGAAAATAATGAAAAAGAGAAATCTGACATGATGTTTGAAACTTCTCATTTCAGAATAATTTCTATTTCTTAAGGCCACTGCAGGTAACTAAATAAATAGAGAAATATTGGAGAATTATCATTTTTATTTTAGCATATATTTTATTTTAACACTTAAGGTATTTTCCATATTCAGCAGTATGCATTCGAGTAATCTGAAATTGTACTCTGCTTTTCCCCTACATTCTTATGTTAATTTTCCCATCTTCTCGAAACGGAAGCTTCACTTTCTTAATTGAGGTCTTGTCTGTGCCCTCTTTGGCAAAATCCTCGGGCAATAAAGAACGTTTATTAATTAAAAAAAAAAAAGGTGACGGACGAACATAAAGAAGAATTATCCACTGTTTTTTATTACTTCTCTAAGGTTCAATTTCTATCGGATTTCTTTAATAATTTCTATTCGTAGACGCTTCGATGAAAGCTTAACATTGTTGGAGGTTTATTCATGAAAAGAAGACCAACTACCTCGGTTTCTCTTTGTTTATTTTGATGGAGAGCATTCAATC